>OMLP01044847.1:13993-26253 GCA_900302685.1 Spondyliosoma cantharus | reverse complement strand
CAGTAATAGTTCGTGTCTCAGACACGAAGCTGAGCTCCTGTGCTCAGTCTCGCTCTGTGCGAGGACACGCACAGAGCGAAATGATAGTGTCTGTCAGTTATTATAACATGATAAAGACAATTGTCTAAACATTCCTCAACAGTTCTTGTGCTGATATCACTAGTTGACATAGTATATTTTCAGAAAATCATGGGCTATGATATTGTGCAGAAGTACGTGATGCAAAACGCCGACAGAGCCGTGTTTATTTTTAATTAATTAAGCGGAAGCCTACCAAGAGCCCCCCCCATTAGTCGATTTTTAGTCGAAATTTCACAGCTTCAGTCGACCAAGGATTTCTTTGGTTGATTACAGCACTACTATTCCCTCTGTGCAGACTGACAAGCGCTCAATTTATTCTTTGTTTTGTTTTTTCAACTTTGTGCTAAGATGATAAAAGAGGCCTTCGTTGAGGCAGCTGACTCATTGTTTCAGGATTTTAAAAACAAACTGCAAATATTATCATCAATCAAGTACAGTTACACAGCGCTGTGAAGTAATGGCCGAGGATTTGACACAGCAGCTTTGGAGAGACATTGCAGGATTTTTTTAATATATATATATAGATATGTATATATCTATATATATATATACATATATCGGAATATCAGATTTTTAAATAACCACAATATCGGTATCGGCCTTAAAAATCCTTTATCGGTCGGGCTCTAGTTTGAACTGTAGCCTGGACAGAACAAGATATCTGATGAAGCCACTTTGGGTTCTAGTATATTGTGATTTGCATTATTATCTAATGTAATTGAGGCCAAACAGAAGCTTAAGTCTACGTGCCTTGCTCAAAGGCATATGCACTACAGCTACAGAGGCAGGAAATAATTTCTCTTCCACTACCCCTTCCCAGACTCAGCTGGCCTGGGATTCAAACTAGTGACATCCTGGACCACTGTAGCTTGAATTTGGGCGGCAGTGCTGTCTCTCAATACTCACAGCGAGCCAATTGGACACAATGAGACTACTTGCACTCAGGCACTTAGTGATGACATGCCAAGTATGCACCAGCCAAATCTTCAGCTTTTATTGCCTTAAGAAATGCACTTACTGTATGTCATCATGGTCTTTGAAGCACACAGACAGCAGGACATTAGCAGCACCAGCATCAGTTCACTCCACCGCTCATGGTGTTATCGGCTGATTATACTCAGGAAAAAAAGGCCTCTATGAAGCCTTTTAACCACAAACCGGTCTTCATTACACACGCTAAATCAGAATAGGGTTTAGACTCATCAGGGCAATAAATGTTACAAGAGGAAATATATGAAGTCAGATATAATTTATCCATCTGAAGGAATTTCAGTCTTTTTTGAGAACATGATGATTTCACATTTCTCTAGAGGAAAAAGACACTATATTAAACAATTTTTTCCACGTGACCCCTAACCAGCACAATTTCAAACTCAAAAATGTTGTGCTCAGAATATCTATTGGCCGGTGGAGAAGTAGTTATCGATGCATCCCTGCTTCAGCTGGACCTCCGAGTGCTTGGCTGAGGCGAAAACCCTTCGCCGGAAATGCTTCCCGCAGCTGTTAGGAGTATCATTCTCCACCTTGAGGCCAACCAAAAGACAAATAGCAGCCAAGTCACATGACTCCTCTGCTGCTGAGATGCCATTCACTCTTATTCCAGCCCACTCAAAACATTCAAGTCATATTTGTCTCCCTCTGTGAGCAGGCTCTTTTCACCAACGTCAAGGTAATTGACTTGCATTACAACCCTGTTGGATATCATTACACAACTTAAAGAACTAACAATCAACAAAGTTCTCTAAGCCTTCTGCAATTGGTAATACAGCTAACAGTATACAGTCTTTATGAAAGGGGACCAGAAGTGATTTCTTCCTACATTACCTGTGGGACTTTTTTAATCACATAACAGAACCAATCCTTTAAGTCGAAGAATGTTGATCTATGAGGGGTACAGCCTTTATTTTATAATTACATTTAAAGTGACTGGAATTGTTGGAAAGCGTATAGTGTATTTTTTCACTTCGGCTACACCTGCACAGTCACACCAGTGGCAGTATATATAGTTTAATCAGCATTTGAACCTGATTTTAAAAAGAGGCCTGAAGGTAATATATGCCCTGTATCATCCTCTAACACTGACTGATGAAATCAAGTTTTCTTTTGAGTGAAATGTGTGATAAATTCAACAAAATACCAAGTGTATTAACAATACCACTTTGTTATCACTTGGACTTTCTGGTATTTAATAGACCAAATAATAACAGCATTATTTTATATATAAAATTTTCAGTTGACTTATATGTTCCAATGTCAATAAGTAATCCTGTAAAATAACTGTGATTTCTATATTGAAAAAAAATTATGAGGATTATTATTTTAGCATTATTAAAGCAGTCCTAGTATTATGTCTGTAATATTAAAAATATAAATATCAGGGGAAATTTCATGATACTTTGCTCTAAAACAAAGTGAACTTGGCCATGAACTTTAGTTACTGGCACTGATTAACAACCCTATACGTTTTCCATTTTCGGATTGTATTAATTGAGGTGATTTGCATTGTATAGCAGCCGAAGTCATACATGTTGCAAAATTTTGACACTTGACACTTTGAGATGCTCAATCATCCCTGCTCTATACTGCAGGATCAATTTGTGCATGACTCTGTTTCCCCACACATTTGGTCCATGTGTGTAGGTTCAGTGTGTGCAGGCAATGATTGTTTGTGTTGGTCCCTGCAGAAGATGGGAGGGACAACGCGGCACTGGTTCTGCTCAGACTGGCACCAACAGGTGTGGCTTCGAGGTTGCCAGTGCCGACCAGGCTTGATACACTGCACTGACAGCAGCCTACCCAATACAGACACAGATACAGACACACACAAACATACACACAAATTCCTCAAAGGAATACCAAAGCAGAGTGGCTCTGTAATGACCTCTCTAACCAGGAGCGGAGGCAGGCCAGTGGGTTTGGGAGGCCAAAGGGAACCATTGAGGAGGGAATGGGGGTTAGGGAAAAGGGTGAGGAGAGACGAGGTGGACTTAGTTAACTCAGGGATATCCCAGAATTGAGTGTTCCACCACTTTCCTTCTTTAACGTTGGTCATTTAGCAGACATTTTTGTCCAAAGCGACTTACGGTAATTCATACATACATTCATACACTGATGGTGGTGGCTGCCATGCAAAGTGCCGACCAGCACATCAGGAGCAGTTTGTGGTTCAGTATCTTGCCCAAGGACCAGGGGAATCGAACCAGCGACCTTCCGATAACAAGATACTGGCTCTACCCCACAGCCGCCCTCATGGAACTGGTGATTTGGTTTATATGGAACAGAGAACAAGGGAACACTTTAAAACATTAAAAGCAAAAGGGAGAAGTCTAGATGCTTGAGTCCTCTTTAGTTGACTCCACTTTGACTTAACATGCTCCTCTCTTTAGAATCTTGCCTCTGCATAAAAAATGGGATGTCTATGCACATTGTTGATGCTCCACAAGCTTTACTTGTCTGCATGTTTGCAGGGCTGTTGTGCAATCTCCTGTGGAGTGAAGGGAAAAAACATCCCCTTCAAAGTGTTGTGGTAGGTAAGGTTTGTTTTCCTCCCCCGGAGTGCAGGTGGTTATATCTAAGATGTGAAAGGTTGCAAAACATCAGCAAATGTAGGGTCTAATTTAATAGACCACGACTGCTGCAAGAATTTCATAGAGACCCACACAGGCAGTTGCCCTTGGCAAAGCTTCACTAAACCACAACAAACAAAGGCTTTTCAGCTGGGTGGACTCCGCTGTCCACCACGCCCTGACAATATGTTTTCAGAGTGAAACAGCAAGGGAGCAAGGGAGTATGGGAGCCTCAGGCCCACGCTGTTACTGATAGGACACTAGATCAAAGCTCTTTCCCATCGTTAGTGAGGGCAAAAAACCTGAGAGAGATGAAAGAACATCAGCAGACTGTAGGAGAAATGATGAAGGACAGAGCAGTCCCTGTATGGCATTTACAAACAGCACAGGAGAAGACAGGCTTTCTGTGCTGCGTCTGCAGGGAGAAGTTGAAGGGAGTCAGAGGGGACGTGGGGCCAGAACCTGCCCACAGATAAGCAGGGCAGTGATAAGACAGCAGCCTGCAATATCCATCCTACAGAAAACAAGCAGCTGGGAGGTTAACTCACAATCTGTTTTCTAACACCAAAACAGATCCATGGATGCATTGTCTGCTGAAGACACCAACACAAAATAGACTCCCCTATCCCTTCAAATGAATTCACCACTGTAAGAAATTTAAAATGTAGTGTGTTTAAAGCAAACTTGAGTTGCAACGATCAATAGATTGGTTGTCAACTATTAAATTAACTGTCAATTGTATTAATAACAGTTTAATCATTGTGAGTAATTTCAAAAGAAAATAGGTGAAAGTTCTCTGATTCCAGCTTCTTAAATATGAATATTTTCATGTGAGGATGTCATCTTGGGCTTTTTTTAAATGTTTTATAGACCAAACAAATAATTGATTGATTGAAAAACTGATCAACAGATGAATCGTCAATGAAAATAATTGTTAGTTGCAGCCCTAAAGCAAGCGGCACAAAAACCAGGATACTAGCATTTCCTCAACATCCCCAAAAACAATATGCAGGTTTGGAGAAGACTTGTTATGTTGATGGATCGTGGAGAAGACCAGTCGAGAGTGTGTCTGCTTTCCTTTTTGTCTCACCATCAAAGGCTCCTGTTTACTAGGTGTTGTGATGAAGAGCGTTCTCTTGCAGCAGCAAACACAACTCTTATCGTTATTCAAATATTACTAAGGCTCAGAGGTAAGGTTACATCTATCAAAGACGCTTGCCAACTGGAGTGAGCTGCTTTCACTAAAGTAATACTATTTAATTGGCCTTTGCACAACCCAACAATGTAAAACTAAGTAGAGGAGGCCAAATGTGAAAATGCAAACCGAGGTGTTTCTCAGAGCAATGCACTCTGAGAGGAAGTGTTTGTGTCTCACACACATATCTTGCTGCAGAGGCCCCGGTCTGCAAGACCGAGGAGCACAGGGGCCAAAGATAACCACTGAACCATCTTCCTGTGCACTGTCACTCAGTGCTTACTGTCAAAAAGTGGCCTGTGTTGGAACAGTGGTGCTCATGTGAAAGTGCTGTGACATTCAGCACTAAAAAGACCAGTAGATTTCTGGATATAAGAGAAAGCCAACAAGCAATTTAAGGGGATATTTGTAATTAAAGTTAATATTTGATGCTTGTTTGTGAATGTTGACAGCGCTGGCTTGCACTCAAAGTAATAAAATCAAAGATGGCCAATTTGACAGTATGGTAAATGGACTTGCATTTCTATAGTGCTATAGTCTATTGACTTCTTAAAGTGCTTTACAAGTCACATTCACCTATTCCCCTTGGCAGCTTGACCTTTAAGTGATGAACCATGCTTAACTTTCAATTGTCATTTGTAAATCAGGTATTCAATATTAGGAAAAGTATCACTTTTGTTTTGAGGTGGCCTAACATGTCTTTTATAGATTAAAACCCATTTTAAAGATACTGAAAAAGGCACATATTGTAAACCAAAGAATAACATCTAATTCTTCCCAAAGTTAAAGCATGCTTCTGGATAATGAGGCGCTATTTTGCTTCTGTGTTGTCAAACTGAATTCTAATACCTGTTGGTACTTGCATCTAGTTTTATATGAAAGTAAATCCCACTGATAACACAAGTCCAACAACAGGAACTAAGTACAATTTTCTGTCAGCTCAAAACAATTGCATGCTAATAAGTCTGCTGTGATAGCACATTTTCCTGTCTCTCAGAATAAAGGGCAACATAATTCTACTGGTCTGCTGCTTCTATTGACCAATAAATCACAAAAACGAAACAAGGGTGGAAATGAACGCTTCAAGCACAACACTGATCCCACTAACAATACTGAAGTGTCTCAAGAGCTCTGCTGCTGTCTTTCCAAACATGCCTGTTTAACACTCCAGCTCTTCTGGTTCCAATTAGTTTAAATGGTACATCCAAAGGGAGCTGGCAGATGAACTCCACTATATTCCTTTAATTGATGGTTGTTCTACTATCCTATTTCATAGCCGACTTTCTGCAAAGGAAACTTGAAAAACACTTAATTAGCATGAAAAGCTACTCTTTAATTATTCCACCGCATTCCAGTCTGATTTACAAGTGCCATTACACGGGATGGCTATTTTGAGTTCATTAATTCAATTCACTTGTCTATAAACATTGGTGATATTAGGGTTAATGTACCTTGAATTTAAGTAAATGGAAAATGACATTAACAATTTCAGTCGGTAATTCTGCACATGTGGCATGGGGAAGTTTCTGCATCTGTTGATCTCTTTTTTCTAGCATTCATCAGAGTTATTGCTGCCAAGCAATAGTAAATAAACATAAACCTTTTAATGATGACAGTCATTTCACATACATCTAACTATAATCAACAAATGTAGATATAAATTTTAATAGCAGCTGGTCAGTCATCAAAAAAGCTATAACACCCAATGAGTGAAATTCAACTGCAATATTATATTTTGGATGCACTACATTGTCAACTACCTGTTGCATGCTGCTCAAGTGATGACAACTCTCTAGTCCCATTCACACTGTCCTTTCAGTGCAGGAATCATGCGGCGATACTCCACCTCTCCGTCTGTGTGAAAGTTAGACATGCAGAGAGCGGGGACAGTTTCGCTGCGTCTCTGATGAGCCGGTATCAGAGCCGGTGTCTGTGTGAATGCCGGTGTCTGTGTGAATGCCGGTGTCTGTGTGAATGCCGGTGTCTGTGTGAATGAATGGAATGGAGGCGCGGATCAGAGGTATGTCGATCTGATGGTGTTCAAAGTCTGGCAGTGTCTTTGGCAACTTATATGAAGAAAAAAATTGCAGCAGTTATACATGAAGAAGTGTCTGTAATCTTGTCTGTCCTACCAACTCTGACACATCTCTGCCCGAAAAACAACTTATGTCCCCGGCAGCAGAGCCAGGCGGCTCCAACAGTTGAATGGCAGTGATTATGTGACGCAATTCAAAGCAAAAAACTTTAACTCACCATGTCTTTGTCTCCTTCCACTATCATGTTGTTATAGTTACTGTCTCTGGCAACTTGTATTGAAAAAATCACAGCTCTGGTTGGGTCAGCCCTCCTGAACAAGACAGTGAACTTTCCCCCAGAAAACAGCATCCCTGTGAGTGTCATTTCTTCAGCAGCCTTTACAGTTAAGAAACAGGATCAAAAGGCTATCTTTGACCTAAAGTGTGCTGACTAAAGCTTTGGACAGTTTTGAGGAATTACACCAAATGTCTGTGCAGCTTGTGACAAAGGATGTGTCAGTTTAGGGAAGCTGGCAAGAAAAAACCATCAGAGAGAAAACCTTGAGCGCAGGTCACGGTACAACGATACAAAGTGTCAGTGTAGGATGTGGTTCTTAAGGCCCCCACACACCACCCAGACTCAAACCAACTGCCTTTATCCGACCACTCTGTTGCCTCTCGTCTGACCTCTTCAGCAGAAAAGTTGCATTGAACATACCGCTTCGACGGCTGCCAACTCCACAGTAGCATGTATGTTCTGCACTTGCGCGAGATGCAATAAGCCTCCTTAACAGCGGGTGACGCTAGTCTCGTGCCAGTACTCCAAAACATGAATACAGAAATGTGTAGAAATATCCCAAAAATGCAATGCAACGACGAAGTGCAGTTTGTAACTCTGCGCCATCTCTGTTTATGTGGTTTGTTTACCATCGTCACTTCCGCCCCTCCCACACACCGTGCTGATTCGCTAGCACACAGCCAATCAGAGTATCCAATGGCTCAGACAGCCAACAGCCAACCTTCTCAGACTTCGCAAGTTGAATCAGAGCAGAGGCTGTCCAAGCAGTTCCAAAAGCTTCCAACGCAGCTGAACACACTGAACAGATTTGTTCCCGAATTTGTCCAAGTCTCCCCAAATGCTTCAGATGGCCAACGGTTGGCCCGGTGTGTTTTGCATGAAACAAAGAGACAATAATAAGGTAAGCTATAATAATACCTTTGACCGCAGAGTGTGAGATGCATTTCAAGGCATGACAACAGAAGGCCAACAAAGAGGAACTGAATCTCATCTGCATTGTGTTGCCGCCTTAAGACACTTTCACCTAAATTGCATAGTGTGGCACTCTACTTGAGCAAGTTCACTCTGACATTTTACAAGAACTTTGAATGTACTACAAGGAACTTTTAACTGGTTATGAAACAGTCTCAACTCAATACGGATGCCTCTATATGACCTGCGACATAAGAGAATGAGACCATCAGATAATTAAGTTGGCTATTATTAGTATATACATTATCTTATTCCCCATGCATCCTGCAAACAGCTGTGTTTAAAGAAGAAGATCAAGCTTTTCATCCACAAGCGGTGGTGATGTTCATATCGCTTTTGTCCACAGGGGCTGCCAGAATCAGCAAAAAGTTCCTTGGTGGCTTTAAAGTCTAAATGAAAATGTTTAATCTGTTGCACAAGCTGGAGTGACTACTGGGGATCTATAACTTGTAGACCGCACAGGCTCTGACAAATCAGGCCACAGCAGCAAGATTACACACACATTATCACTCAAGCTTAGCCCTGGGTGGCACCACAGCACTTAAAAATTCCTGGGATGTTTTTTGTTATGATAACTGTGATTAAAATTACCACCTCAATGTCATTAAATCAGACCTTCCAATTGTTCAACTAAGTGTCTGAACATCTTAGACAGACAACTAATGAGAAGTACCACCACATTTAAATACAAGTGAAGAAAAGCCATAAATGAAAGAATGGGCCTGTCACTTTTCATTTCAGCGTCCATGATAACAGATTAGACTGTTCACACTGTGTCACGTGATCTTGAGATTCAGAGTCTTGCCTATTTCGACCGCAAGCTAAAATTGAGGTGAAAACGACCTGTGGGCAGTCATATGGACATCATACCAGCATTTCACTATAGTCTGTATCTGTAGAATATGTCACAGACATGAAGAGAATACACACAACAGGTGAGGATCAGTTTCTTTCCTGTGCAGTCTTTCTTTCACTTTCACTTCCTCTCCCTTGCTCCCTCTCGTCCCCCCTCCGGCTTTCTTGCTCTTTTAGCGGGGTAAAGGATATCACGTCTTCACATTTAACGATAATTATCAAAGTCAAACTCCATGTAAACAGATAGGGCAGGCAGGAGCCACGCTGCAGCAGCACAGCTGCCATACAGCCTTGTGTTAACACGAACACGCAAGTGAGCTGAAGCAGATCGGTAATGCAGCCGCTACGCCATCAGGGGCAATACTCTTTATTTTCCTATCACATGTTGTGATAGGTCAGTCTTAATTGAATATAAATGTGCACAGTGGGATTGCCATGGCTGTCTTTTTTAGAGTGATACACATCTTCATGACCTAAAATCTGACAATTTTATCGGCCCTTGGTTATATTCTTATTGAAGAATACTGACTTAGATAACTTTGTATTAATTGATAATGGTGTTTAATTTATGTTGGCAAACTGTATCGTACAAAATTAAACACTCATGATTGATTTATTTTGTGAACTTTTAAAAAATCAATTTACTCTTGCTATACTAATACTGTACTGGTAAGGTATTGGGAAAAGGGAAACATGGGAACATAGTAATGGCTGCAATGATTGATCGTTTTGTTGTCAACTATTAATTTAATTACCAACTATTTTAATAATAATTTAATCAGTTTGAGTAATTTATTAAGAAAGAAATGTCAAAATTCTTTGATTTCAGCATCTTAAATGTGAATATTTTCTGGTTTCTTTCCTCCTCTATGACAGTAAACCCAAAAAAATCATTGGGTCGTGGAAAAAACAAATAATCTGAAGATGTCAATTTACAGCCGAAACAACGAATCAATAATTGAGAAAATAATTGACAGATAAATCAACGACTAAATAATCTTTGTGTAAAGCTGAACTAATCAAAAAAGAAGTTGTCAAAATTGGAATGATCACCCAACTCTGGAGCTTTCAAGAGCCTCATTTTTTTGTGCCTAGTTTAGCCCAATGTTTTGGTTTCACAACCCACAGATGTACTGCATTTTCTCATCCCTGTTACCAGCAGCAGGCAGATGTGTTCAGGAAACAAGCTATAAAAAGCAACCCTCGGCTACAGCACCAACTAGCATGGACAGAATACGTTGGTGAGCAATTTTTCAGGTGGCCAGAAACGCAGCACCAAATGAATGCTTATGCAGTGTCTGCTGGATGTGTAAACAGGCAATTATAAAGTTATAATTTGTCAAGGCTGCGGGTTCGTCAACTCGTTGAGAAGTTCTGCCTCCAAGTGGCTGCAACGGTTACATTAATACATCTTTATTGTGCACAACTGCAAAGTGCAGTATATAAGAAAACCTCAAGTGATCTCTTGCATGTGCCACAAGCTCATTTGAGGTAGAGAAATTGTGCAAAGCTGTTTAGAAAGCGGCATACCCTACAAAATGCAAACTGCAATATTAACAAGTACTGAGAAGTGACAGTTAGAGGTCTCCGGACTATGCCGTGGTGCATGCAATTTAACCCTTGAACTGGAGAGGACCATAAGCAGCATGTGTAATGGAGGACTCCATTTAAAGGAGAGAAGTCAGGAGAGCTCGACAGGGGGAGGGGGCTCCAATAAGAGCCTCTCTTCCTGACAGCCACACACTGGAGTGGGGGAGGGTTAAAAAACACCAAACGCTCTTCCTGAGTTTGTAGCAATGGCCATAATGTGATGGATTCCTCTCTTGCAAATACTTGATTCCCATTTGGCATTACAGGTCTTACTCTGACACTTATATATTGAAGAGAACATACACTGTATAATGACCTAAGTGGACAGGTCAGTGAGCAGAGCGCTGCCTGAAAGAGCAGGTATCAAGTTATATCTACATCATTCAGAGTCGGCAGCCTCTGTAGTGACACACAGAGAGCGAGAAAGGTAAGCCAATGCCGTTTCCTGAGTTAAAAACTGACTCTGCACTGTTGATTGAAACAACAAGCATTTGTTCTTCACCCAAACACACTTATATGCACTATTTATCCTTGTAAAAGGAGAAAGAAATGACACGCCCCCACCCTTTGCTCTGATTGGTGCTAAGTTGTTGTGCAAACTGCAAATGATAAATCATGAAACAGGTTTTTCAGGAAAGACGATTTAAGTGTTGGCACAGACCTCGCAACATGCCACAACCTCAGCTTGTTGTAAAAGTTCTTAAACATGAGTCCTGCTTGTTTATTGTCTGAAAGCAAATAGAACAAGTGAGCCTAATTCCTCACCTCGATCAACAAGCATCAAGTCAACTGTGCAGACACTTAACTGTGATGACAATTAGCCTGTTAGCATATGACATCCAAACAATGCAGTTAGCAGCCTGCTGTTCTAAAACACACGATCCCAACCAAAATCCTGATTAAGTACTCATCATACGGGCTCTGAGAATATGTTGCTGAGTCTCCAAAGAGTGGCAAATCAGCAAGGCCTCCTAGCAACATATTTGCCCGGCTACAGGCACACATGGTTTCAGTTAGGGGTCTGCACCTATAAACAGTTGGCCATGGCAGCTTATTGGTCAGGAAGTGCAATGTTGACTACAAGTCAAGACAGGCACAAGCTGCTAATGAATGATATACACTCTTGCAGTCTAGCTATGACAACACAGTTTTCACTGTAGGTGTGTAAAGGCCGACAGAGAAGTGATTCTGAGCTCTTCAGAGTTGTGAATAATATTTCAAAGCAGCCAAAATAAGTTACATGGTTTACAAAAACAGTCAGGTAGTTTGTACTTTGAATTTGTAACCAACACACATCACAAAGTTAATTCAAATTTAAAAAGCAATTTAATTTGTGAGCTGCCAGTTTTGGGATAAATCACTAATTGGACACAGGCTGATTACCTGCCAAACTGGCTGGTAGTGCTGACACACTTTCCAGCCACCACCAATATTTTGCTTCATTTGGCAGTGGCTGGTGTTAATATGAAGACCAGCCTAAGGCCCCGTCCACACGTAGCAAAACAATCTTTTTTTCCTCCGTCTTCCTCGGCATCGTTTTCAGAATATTTGCGTCCAGACGCTCCACTGAAAACGACTGAAAACGCTGTAGTTCATATTCCAGGCCTATAGGTGGCGCTTGAAATTTACCAAATTCACCAAAGGCGGAGAAGAAGAGAACGACAACGGCATTAGTTCAATGAAAACAG
>OMLP01044846.1:0-41482 GCA_900302685.1 Spondyliosoma cantharus | reverse complement strand
TTTGTTGTGGGGAAGCCCTGTGAGTCGATTACCGAGTGCAGTCGAGTTCCGTAGCTCAAGGATGAAAATGTATGATTATTACTCCATGGAAATGCAATCAAAGTTCATATGTGTCTTGCCTACCAGTTTATAACAGTTGTTATCGAGAGCTGACAGGTAAAAGAACGGAATTGAGCATTTGTAACTGCACTCAGTAATCGGTAATCAGGGCTTCCCCACAACGAGCAAGCTGCTGCAGGAGACGGGTGAGTTGTGTTTCTCTTTTCTGACAAATCCGGCAAAGCTAGCAGATGTTTGATGCCTCCTGACACTTGTGTTTTCGTGGGAGAGAGGAGCACCCATTGGCATGGACCTTTTACATGCACAAAAACATAGTATATAACACACTGAAGGAAGCATGATAGGTATTCTTTAACTGTAGGAATATGAGGGGAAAGATATTTTAACTGGGGTGGACTTTATAGCATGATTCGGTATACTTTACCTTTGCATGCTGGGACACTGGCTGTCCATTGGCTGGTGTGGTCACAACGTATCTGTTTATGTCCACTGGGCTCATAGCCTTCGTCACACCAGACCTCGCAGGTTGAGTTAAAACTGTAAGGTGCAATAGGGTGGCTGCAGTTCATACTTCCTGCATCGATGTTGGTGTGGTTCAGAACTGGACACTGTTCAGCTAAGATAGGCAGTGACAAATATTTTTTATTGTAGTTTTGAAATGTGAAATAACAATTGTTGGAACATTATTGATACCCAGGTGGCTTACCTTGACACAGAGGAACTGGGTGGTTCCAATGTCCACTGGCTTGGCAAAGCAGTTGGGACACACCTACCAGCTGAAAGCCGAGTTCACAATGATAAAGGCAGGAAGAGTTGAAACGATTGGGCCCGTAGGGGTGGAAACAGTAGTGCGAACCTTGTTCTGGATCCAGCAAGGGACTGCATGTGATTGCTGAAGAGGAAGACAAACAAAACAAGATTATTTCTCCCCTCACAGACAGAGGTTAAGGCTAGTTTAAAAATAATGACGTTTGCTCACCCTCTTCACAGCGTGACCCCTGGAAACCAGGATGGCACAGGCAGGTATAGCTCCCTATGGTCTCCACACAGTCTGCATGGGCACTGCAGGAATCCTGTTTACAAGAGGCTTCATATACAGAGAGGTCTAAGTATTGTAAAACATCTACAGGAGTCAGTAAATGTCTAACAAAAAAAGAGTGTTTTACCACTGTAGCAGACAGTTCCCTTCTTCTTGCGACAGTTCTCGTTGTTCCACTTGGCTGTGTCTTTCTCCCTCTTAATGTAAATCTCGACACAGTCCTGACCTGCTATGTCATCTGGTTCGTCTGGTGCCCAGTTCTGAGCCTCTTCAGGCAGCTTCTCATGGGTTCCATCCCAGAACCAACCTCCATCCACTTTGCGAATGCCTATCCAGTAATATTTTGGGTGAAATGGAAGCAGATTGTTGATGAAGTCACTCTCCTCCTGGTTCTGGATGGCCACCAAGCCTGTGAAGTGCTGTTGGCACCACTGGCTGGCGTCAAGCCATCTACGGTTCGGACTGGTGCTATAGTTGTAGGTCCATGCCTGCACTCTTCCTCTGCTGCTCAGGTCTAAGATTTAGGATATGGACGATTAGACAAAATTCAACTGACGCAAGAAAAGTAGTGTAAAAGAGGTGTTTGAAAGAGTTTTCTGCAGACCTACCTTGGGCAAATGCAATTAATGCAGCTATCAGCACCCTGTGACACAGCCTCTGCCTAGTATCAACTGATTCTTCCAACATCTGAAATAAAAAGAGAATTTTATTCTCATAATTGCATATGAGTTGTGTATGCATGTACAACATTTGCAGGTCTTACCGTTTGATTTGTTTTCAGTCGCTCATTCTTGTTGATGCATTCACTTCTCTTTGCTGACGATCGATGGCAAAACAGTATTAATTGTCCTCAAGGGAATGAGTCAATGACCAATTTTGTAATATCTCTTTTGCCATAACTTCCTCTCAGGAAGTGCTTAACTCTACCACCCATAGCACCCTGGGAACACTCACACGGACACGTGTGCAGCCCCTCACGAGCACTCATAAAAACTCATTACTCACTGCAATTTATTTCATTTTATTCAATGTATCATTAACAAACACACCACAGAAAAGCAACTCTACCTAATGTGATCAAGCAAATGTTTTGAGTCTACATTATGCGTAATCTGATAATGAACCATTACACTTATACACACACTTAATATTCATGCATTATACCAAAATTAAAGGTACAATATGCAAGATCCAAACACAAGATAGCATATCACAAGAGTAACTGCTAACTGCTGTTAACTGTTGCTGCTGATTGTTACTTAGCTCATTGAGCAATGCAGCTAGCGATCTGGGCTGTGAGCTTAAAAACAACGGGGGAGTGTGGAGCTTTGGACCGCCAGAAGGACAGCATGCTAAATTCTGTAGATATCTCTGCAACACAATACATAGATCTCTTCGAGATAACATGAAAACTGTACTTTCATCATATTCTGGGGATTATTTTAGTGATTTCTTTTGTGTGTTTTCAACTAAAATCCTTACATATTGTACCTTTAAGCTTTAACATGTAGTAGACAAAAAGCGTAGCTACATGATTATTCTGGCATACAGTCTTCAGCTGGTAACTCTTTAGATTTATTTATTAAGAATATACTAAGATGTTGATCATAGATCTGTTTTAATAGATCTATAATGATAGAAAGTTTGAACAGAATAGATTTCAAGACACAAATGATTGGTTCCAGCCATCCTTCATTCCTGCTCCACACTGGCTGTGACCTCTTCAGGCTCCCTAGAAAAGACAAGCAGATTGACATTAAAGGTTCAATTAAAGAATTATTTAACGGATTGAAGCACAGTCACAGTGAGATATTTATGCATTTTAAAAGTGCATTGTAAAAATGGGCAGTGTGCTCCTTATGTTCTCATTCCATCATTTAAAATACAAGCCGGTTTTGTTTTAACATTTACAAATGCAAAAAAAAAAAATCTTGTATAAATGGCTCTGTCTCTGACTGTTTATAGGCTCATAAAAACATAGTATAGCGTTCCTTTATGAAACTGAAGTAATACTTTTTAAAAAGCGTTGTATTTTGAGTAAATTAACTTTTCAACTTTCAAAAGTGCATAAATGGGTGAGGCTCTTGACAGCATTTCAACACTCACCTTTCTTGGGCAAGTTTCTTTCCTGTGAGAAATTAACAGAAAAAAGGACGACTATTGAGATCTGTTGAAATCACACTGTCTTGCAACACTTTTTCTATGAAGTGTAATTGAGTAACACTGACTTTTTCTGCGTTTCATCCAGCAGCAACAGATGCAACAGAAGGTAGAGAGGGCTCCACACCCAGCTACAGCCAACAGGGCCTGTTTATAGCCTGAGAAAAAAAGAGAACACAGTCATTTCTTAAGCAAGCACTACACTATGCTACATGCACACTTGTTTTTACATAACTTCGTATGCATACTCGCACATGCAGGTCTTGGGCCACTCCAGACCCCGGTGACCCCACAGGTTACAGCCAGCGAGCCTATCATCAGGAAGCCTGGGTGGCAGTTAAATTGACAGGTTGTGTTGAATGTGCGTTTTCCTCCTGAGCAGCTATAGTTTCCATTATCAGGCTGAAGCAGAGAGGGACATTCCACAGCTGGGGGCACAAACAGGTTAAAGTTCACAGGGATACAGTTACATAACATCTTATGCTAGCTTTCTATTTTGAAAATAATATTTTTTTAGAGCATATGCTGATGCAAGTATTTTGATCAGTATTTTACATTTGAATAGGATCCTTAGCCTAGCCTCAGGAAACAGAGGAAACAGATGTGGGGCTCATGATGACCATGTTAAAATTCTGTCGAATTATACATTTCATGTTCTCAAGAAGAGTAGTATCAGTGCCAGAACACTGAATGGTTGGAGCTCCCTGCAGTTCAAAGCCTGCTTCACAGCTGAAGCTGCAGCTGGAGTTTGGTCCAAGTTCAGTCAAAGACTGGCTGCACTGGGATTTCAGGTGAGCTCCTCTCTCTGGACTCTTGCTAGTAATGGCTAACAAAGCAAAATACCTTCTTAAAAATGTTTGTCACAGTAGCACAAAACATTGTATTTCTAGACTTCAACTCACGTTCACATGTTGGAGGCTGATCTGACCACTCACTGGAGGCATTGCAGGTCAGAGGTCTTGACATACTCAGCCGGTAGCCTTCCTTGCAGGAATACTGGCACGAGGAGTTGTAGGAGAAGTTTCCATACTGATGAGTGCATTCCATATTTCCATTAGATGGAACAGTGATCTTGTCTCTGTCGCACTTAACAGCTGTCAACAAAGGAAACAAGACTGAGTTAGACATCAGGTCCTGGCTGGAAGTGAAGCCTTCAAAACAAGCACACCTGTGACTGTTGATGGTCTCCACACAGTCGCTCTTACAGGCAGCTGAGGAATCAGTTAACTACGCGGTGAACTATGCAGAGGATATAGTCTACAGTCTAACGTGGGAAATCTGACCTCGCTGACAGTGGTATTTTCAGGTATGCCGACTCAAACATACAAAATGTCTTGGACAGGAAAATACAATCTTAGGGGACAGCAGAGTAGTGCCTTTTTCTGTTTTCACAAAGCATCAACAACATTAACTACATCTTGCTGATTGTTCAGCATAGACTCAATGTTTGGTCTCAAAAAACTATCTGGCGTGAAACACTCCACTATGCTGATGTTGCTAAATTTGATTGTTTGCCATTGAGGGCTGGCCAGGTAAAATACATGCCATTTATTTATTTATCTATTTACTTATAGCTTTTTCACTAACAACAGCTGCCTGCTGTGGTCAAAACAACAGAGCATTGAGAGTGAGCCATTTGCTGTATTTAAAGATGGATGACATGACAGCTTCTCAAAGCCAAAACAAACATCTCACCACAACTGGATGGCTGCAGTATACGTAGGTCATTAACCAACTCATTCCATGTCATGAATGGGAAATGGGCCAAATTAAAAACTGAAAGTACACAGGAAATAAGTTTTCCCTGAACATGATGTCTGTCATTTTAGTTCATTCTTATCAGGGTGATGTATTTTCAGGTGTTTTCAGATTGATTTTGGTTTTAATCAGTTATTTGATGCCATAAAAAGGATTTTAAAAAGAAAGAAAAAGACACCATTTTCCTTCTACAGCAGAGATCCTGAGGTAGCAGCCATTTTAATGACAGCTCATTTGAGCAAATAAGGGATTATATGCCCACCCTACATTTTACAACTGCCAATGAGTGATTGTGTAGTCACATGACCCGCTCTCTTTCTTTCTCCTTTTGCCTTAGTCACTTACACACCAGCCTCTAGATGACTGATGCATCAACTAATGAGATTTCAAGGCCAGCAGTATATAGTTTATATCAGTTTTTAAAGTCCTACATTTTTAAATCATGAAAGTTTATGTAGTTTTATGCATTTTAGTCTTTGCATAGGCTAGTTTTCTAGTTTTGGACTAGTTATATGAATAAAGTTAGCATAAAGTTGGACCATGTTTCACCATGTAAGATTTTATGATGATGTGGACCCATTATATTTTACAGTGAATCTTCACAGGTTATCTGCAGAATAATGATTCTGTGTGTCCAAAGTTCTATAGATTAATGCCAGACGCACTTACTTTCAACGCTTCCGCTTTGAATTTTCTTTGGACTAGACTGGGATCGGCGTTTTAGGATAACTTTACATGAATTTCCAGGAATAAGAACAGGTTAAAGCTTTATATTTATAACGGGAACTACAGAGTTGCTTGATAATGGACAGTTGGCTAAACTCCCTCAATTTAAATGAATTGTCCAATCACAACAGTAACCAAAACTAGACATGGTTGCTACCAAATGTTTCAAATAACCATTAGCTAATCTCAGAGCACTTTCTCCTCACCTGTTTGGCACCTGTCTCCCTTGAAGCCAGGCTCACAGGTGCAGGTGATGTTTTCTATAGTCTCCTGACATCTTCCTCTGCCACATGATGTAGCATTACATTGGGCTGTTAAGAAAAAGTGCAACACTAAAACAACCTCTACAGTAAAACTTTTTAATCTGTAACAGACTTCATAAACAGTCAGCCTCACATACCTTCATAACACACAGGGAATTTTTTACTGCCACATTTCTCGTCATTCCACTTTCCTCGGTTACCCCCCAAGTTCACATAGATTTCGACACAAAACTCTGTGATGTCGTTGTTGTTGGGCTCGTTTGCTGCCCATGAGTGCTCACCAACCCACGTGCTGTTATTCCCAATCCAGGTCCAAGTTCCATTTATGTGGTTTCTAGTGATTCCAATCCAATAATACGGACTTTTTCTTCTGTCCGGCAGCATTGTGACCACATAGTCGTTCTCCTCCTGGTTTTGGATGACCACCATGTCTGTGTAATTCTTCCGGCACCACTCTCGGGCCTCGGTCCAGGTCAGTGTCTTATTTGAGTAATGATATGTCCAGCCCAAGGAAGTCTCAGCAAAGGAGCTGCCTAATATTTATTTTTGAAAAAAAAAAGGAAAAAAAAGTTGCGGACATTTCTAGTGTTATAATCCGTCATTAGTCATGAAACGCTAGTGTTGTAGCCAATACTCACCGAGGAGGAGGATTAACGTCCACATTTTCAATTAGCGACGTACAAACACCTGTTGTCTGTCCAAAGAAAAGATGATCAGAAGCCAAATATTGCTCAAAATCATCATGACCAATTTTCCATGTAAGAATTTACTTACCCACCTTCCTTCCAGAATAGCTATTCTCACATATAACAATATGTTTTCTCAAATTGTTTTTAAAAAAGCTTACTACCTATATTAAATCCCTACTTTTCTAATCATATCAAACAGAGAACATAATACCACAGCAGCGCAATAAGTGAATGTTAGTTTGGAGCTGTCTTTTATATTTCTCTTTGGCTATTCAGACAACGTCATCATATAATAACAGGACGTTTACCGTACAGAGTGAATGCAGGTCATGACAGACTGACTGAGTGGCTGAATGATTTAAGTCACCTTCGGGGAAATCCCACCTGTTTCTCGTAAATGTGGGGGCAGAAATTTTCAGTCACAGAAGGTGAAGTTAAGTGAAGGTCACCGTTTTCCCTTATAGGGCTAATTTTGCCAATTTTCCTGGTGGCTGCTTTTCTTTTTTATTCCTTTATGACCTTTAAGAAGGGTCATACAGGATTTAAGCCTACTGTGCATAGCATGATGGAATGAAGCCTTTCACTTAGAATGCAAATGTTAATAGCTTCTACTGACACTGCTTCTCTGCATCCTGACATGTGATGAATTCGAGTCGGTCATGTAGCAGCAATAAATTATAGACAGACTACCCACGCCGTCTCCTTCACTCTGATGTAATATATCAGACCTATCTCTGGCTCCACTGAAGTGCTGACATAGAAGCTTTGGTGAAACAAACAATGGTTATGATCTGTGAAACAGATTACTGCAGCATTGTAACCTTTCATGGTTATCCCTGTCCCAGCCCTTGTAGCGGAGGTCACACAAACAAACGACGCCTGTGTACAGACCTCTCATTTACTGTATTTGGACAAAGGTTCCTCTTGGGTCTCTGAAAAAACACAAGATGTCGTGCAGTGTCAGCATAAATGTGGCTGATGTGTGTGTGTGTGTGTGTGTGTGTGTGTGTGTGTGTGTGAGAGAGAGAGGGATCTGGGCAAAATGTATTCTGGAGACACCTATTGTTGTAGTAACTAACACAGAAGCAGTTAGGAGTATCTTGCCTGTCTGACTGTGCCCATATGGAAATGCAATATTTGACATTCATGGCCCAATATCAAGTGTAAGTCTGCCAAGTTAACTATAAGGCATTGTATTAAACACATCATCTGATGAGTGGTGGAACGTCTGCAATATAAATATATAAGGAATGTATTTATTTAAAGATATACGTTTTTTTAACATTAATGATTTAACCACAGACAAATTTGTACATGTACATAAAGGCCTATGAAAAGAATACATATTGTAGCGTGTTTGGATAGGTGGGTGGAGTTTCACAGCACGCTTTGAGACAATAGGTTTGAGGCTATAAGCTGAAGCGTAGACATATATACATAGACGCCTCACTGAAACCAGAAAAACACATTGTATCTCGGTTGTTTTCGCTTCATTTTTGTACAGTGGGAGAAAGCGGAGATGTGTCGTTCATTTTTAAATAAAGTCACCTAACAGAACCAAAACATTGTCGTAAAAATAAATAGATAATAAAGCTCTATAGTGCTGTGGGGAACTGCAGAGTTGGATGATGAATACTGATGAAATAACACAGGAGTTGAACACAGGTCATTTTTGACCCGTGTTGTACATTTGAAAGGGTTTCCATAGTTGGCAATTTATTCCTTGACCTTTACAAATTAAAATTCATTCAGAATGGTTGACCAATGTGTACAGCATGAAGGAATGGCCATTACTAAAATTACACATGCTAATATGTATTTTTACTGGCACTGCTTCTCTGCATCCCTACACGTTACGAATTGTATGTAGCAGCAATAAATAACAGACAGTACCCACGCCGTCACTCTGATGTAAGATATCAGACTTATTTCTGGTTCCCCTGAAGTGCTGACAAAGAAGATTTGGTAAAAACAAACAATGTTCATGATCTGTGAAACAGATTACCCCAGCATTATAACCCTTCCTCTCTTGCATACCTCTCAGTGTTATTCAACCATTCATCCCTGTCCAGACCATTGTAAAGGAGGTCACAGAAACAGACAAGAGGTCTGTACTGTTCTTGGACAAATGTTCTTCTTGGACCCCTGAAAAAACACACAATGTCCTGCAGTGTCAGCATAAAAGTCCCTGCTCAAAGTGTGAGAACAGGTTGATGCCTGAACCTCAGTGACATGACTGGCAATATTCATATTTTTTAACCAGTGGTAGGGACAGTTAGGTCCATATGTACACTGCATATGGACACTGACACAGGGTCGTTACTTTAGCAGTTAACAAAAACATATTCAAGTTACAGTTACTTTATAATGAATATATGCTTCATGTGCAGACTCTGAGTTTTAATTTGAGAGGAATTAACATCCAGATTGCAGGATGGGTTTAGGAATAAAATCTATTGCATGTGTAGGACCAAAACTAATTGGACAATTCATTCAAAAGATGTTTCATGGACAGGTGTGGGCTATTCGTTCATTTGTTTTTATGCGTCAGTTAAGTTGCGTAGAAGCCACAACATTCAGTCAAGGGAGCTCTCAAAGCAAGTAAAACAAGCCATCCATAGGCTGCAAAGGGAAATGATTCAGCAGAGAAATAGAGGGAAGATTAGGAGCTGCCAAATCAACAGTTTGGTACGTTTCGAGCCAATTCTGATGACAACAGTGGTAGCTGCATCGTTGTCCAAATACAGAGGGTTTTCCACAAAGTGCAATAAGTTTCAAGCACAGAAAGGCTAGAATAGTACTGAAGTATTATATAGTGTAAATGAAAATTGTATTCAAGACTATGTTAATTTGTCCAATTACATTTGAGCCCTTTAAAATAGGGCACTGTTTATAGCAATAGTTGATTACAATATTTCCGTTCAACTCCTTGAAGTCTGCACTCTACACTCAACAAAAAATGATTAAACCTGTGTCACTCTCCAAATATTAACAGACCTAACTTTGTCATGATACAGGAAGATAAAAACGACCAGAAGCAAATTACAGTTTTGACTTTTATCATGGATTTTTATTTTTAAAAAGCACAGCTTTAAACATGCAGAGATATGAATAAACTCTTCAAATGCAACCTGATAAATAAATAGCACATAAATACTCACAGTCTTACAATTACATGGCAGTCCACCCATCACGTTACGCAACATTTACAGTGAACATGAATGGAACTACCTTTCCAGCATGCTCGGAAAGCTTTTGAACAACATGTTCTATATGAAACTCCCCTGGGGAGGAAATACTTGTCTAAACAACATTGCAGAGAAAATCATGAGATACATATATATTAAAAACATGTAAAAGTGTAAAATGTCAGGTTTATATCAATGTATACTATTCATAGTGTTCATCTTACTATGTCTGCTAATTCCCATACAGTTATGTTAAAGATTTATACAATTGTCAATATATGTCTCTGAAGTATATGACTGTTCTAAATGAGGCTGTCGATGCTGTTTTTGTAGACCTGTGTAGGCACCTCTATGTCAGAATTGCTGTAAGAAAAGACAAAAAAAGAAGATGAGCAATTCAATTCAACAAAATTATTTTTTAAATTTATGAATTTAGAGAGATGAATGCATGTCTAACCTGCTCAGCTCAAACTTGGTGGCCTGTTTCTTCAGTCGCTTCAGGATCCAAACAGCCAGAGACAGACCGGATACTGTCAGAGCGCCCCCTGCTGCCACTCCAGAAGCAACAGCGGCAACCTTAGCTGGGGGAGCTGTGGAAACATTATCTAATGTGAATCATTTGATCATTTAAACTCAAAACATGTATTTTAACTTTGTACTGTACTACATTTCTTCTAACATTTGATCTTATTTTTGTTTGTTTTACCTTGGCAGGTGGGTTTCTCTCCAGTCCAGTTGCCATGACGATCACAGGTGAGTACCTCGTGTCCGTGTAATGAGTAATCTTGACTGCATGTGAAGGAGCACCGTGAGTTGTACACCTGCTCACTGTCTGAGCAGTTGATGTGACCATTTTCAGGAGCCTCAAGCGACGGGCATCTGACTGCTGAGGGAATAAACGGGAAGAATTTAGATGTCAACAGTCAAATATTGACAAAGGAGATCTGATTTCACACTATCACTGCCTCAAAACCTTTGAGCATGCAGATTAAACATCACAAATAGTAAAATGTGTATACCTTTGCAGGTTGGTGGTGTGGAGGTCCACTGGCCTGGAAGTGCACACTCCGTGCTGAGTGCACCTTGCGGCTCATGGCCTTCATCACAGCTAAAAGTGCAGACCATTCCAAATGGACGGGTGTTCACGTCAGAAACAGATGAAGACAGAGAGGGGCTGCAGCTGATCTGGATGTTTGTTGGAATTTCCAGAGCAGGACATCCTAATGCTAAAAAGAAAAAAACAAGATGATGAGATGTCAGGTCAAAGCACATAAAGCACAAAACCGACTGAAAATGTAGTAAGAAAATAGTGTAGTGAGCACAGATTTATTTCAAAATATTGCTTTCATACCTCTACAGGTAGGTATGGCTTCGTTCCACTGTCCGTCCTCAGAACACTGAATGGTTTGAGCTCCCTGCAGTTCAAAGCCTGCTTCACAGCTGAAGCTGCAGCTGGAGTTTGGTCGCAGTTCAGTCAATTGGCTGCACTGGGATTTCAGGTGAGCGCCTCCCTCTGGTCTCTTGCAAGTAATGGCTAACAAAGAAAAATTACATTTAAAAAATGTTTGTCACAATAGCACAAAACAAGAAAGCTCATCTTAATCATACAGAAGACGGCTGGAATATTCTTGCTCTCACCTTCACAGCGAGTCATCTTGGTCTCACTCCACTTTGCTTCTGACGTGCAGGTCACACTGCTCGGTCCAGACAGGCGGTAGCCGGATACACAGCTGAAGCTGCAGGTGTTTCCATAGCTGAACCTCACATCTGCGTTTTCTCCACAGCTGGTAATGCCATTCTCTGGCTCCTGGATAGCGGGGCACTGGACAGCTGCAAAACAGAAAGAGGAACAGAAGAGGTCAACAGTAGCCTTTTTAAAGAATCATAGATTTTCTCTCATAATAAAGGAGTTGATACTATAAAATACTGCAAGGTAGAAAAATATAAATGTAGGCATACCAACACAAAACGGCTGAGAGGAATTCCACATTCCTGACGCTTCGCATTGCAGAGTGTTGGACGGGGAACCACTGAGAACATAGCCTTCCTCGCAGGTGAACACGCAGGTGGACTGATAGCTGGAGGGGCCCAGAGGGTCGGAGCACGTCACGGATCCTTTTTCTGGACGAGAGAGCGCCTGACACTGTACCACTGTGGACGACGAGATCAGAAAAATCACTTTAAAGCAAGCTCCCTCATTGTGATAATACAATGTAGTTATCCTGGTATTTCTACTCTTCAACTCACATTCACATGTTGGAGGCTGATCTGACCACTCAGTGGAGGCAGTGCAGGTCAGGGGTCCTGACTTACTCAGCCGGTATCCTTCCTCGCAGGAATACTGGCACGAGGAGTTGTACGAGAAGTTTCCATACTGATGAGTGCACTCCACACTTCCTTTAGATGGAACGGTGATCTTCTCTTTGTCGCACTTAACAACTGTCAACAAAGGAAACGAGACGGGGTTAGACATCAGGTCCTGGCTCGAAGTGATTGAGAGTAATGTAAACTTAAAACAAGCCCAGTTCAGCACAATTACAGTATTTTCTTACCCTGCTCACACATCTCTCCGTAGAAGCCTTCAAAACAAGCACACTTATGACTATTGATGGTCTCCACGCATTCGCCATGGCTGCACGAGTCGTTCTTACAGGCAGCTGAGGAAAAAAGAAGTACTTTCATATAGCTTGTATAAAATATTAAACATTTTCTCTTTTTTCATTTTCAAAATAAAATGTTCATCAAAGACAAAGCAAAATCTGCTTACCTGTGTAGCACAGAGCTGTCTTCCTCTTCCTACACCTCTCATCATTCCACTTGCCAGCCTGCATTTCCCTTTTAATGTACATCTCCACACAATCCTCGCTATCCCCCGTGCTCGGTCCAATCTTGCCATTGTTCGGTTCCCCCTTCGCCCAGTTGGTTGCTTCTGCTGTCAGAGCCTTGTTGGTCCCTACCCAGGTCCACACGTTATTGACCTTGCGGATCCCAATCCAGTAGTAACCATCTTTCTTGGGCAGCCAGCTGTTGAGATGCCCAATCTCGTCCTGGTTCTGGATGGCCACCATGTCTGTGTAGTGCTCCCTGCACCAGGCACGAGCATCATTCCAAGTCATGGTATTGGTGGAGTAACCGTACGACCAGCCTTGTACAGTAGTCCACATGCACAGCACTGAGGACGGAGGACAGAGACACATATTAGATGGAAGGGTAATAAGGATGAGTTTTAAGAAGTATTTTTGAGTAAAAAAAAATTAATTAAAAAAAGGCTTTTGTTTGATAAGATTTACATACCTGAGCAAAGAAAGATCAAGTTGATCCATGGGGCAGAGGTCTTAGATCCAGAGCAGAACTCCTGCAAAAACATCGAGTTAAAAAATATAAGTTAAGATACATTTTCACCATAGATGCATCTCTCACAAGCAAACAATAAAGGAATTTGCTCTAAAGAAAACAGTTTTTACACTCACCATTTTAAGTGGTTTCTGTGTGCCTACAGAAGACTCTTAGTATTTCTTCAGTGTCAACACCTCGGAGGATAAGATGATTCTGAGTTGTGTGTGCCTCCTTTTATTACAGGGACCGATCAGAGGCGGGGTTTACGCTGGAAATCCCCACAACCCCTCCACTGCTGCTCCATCCCACCGGAGTCCTTGGAAAACTTTCCCCCCCTCCATCTCGCTTTGAAGCCAAAAATTCCTTTGTTTTAGGAGAAATGGTCCTCGGTTAGGATTACAGGAAAATAGATACAGATACTCAAGCACTAGCATTAAGTACAAGTCTGAGTATTTCAATTTTATACTACTTTATACTAACCCATCGCATTTCAGAGGGAAATATTGTTTTATTTGGGGTTTAAACTTTTTTATACTGTAGTCATTTGACTGCCATACTAGTTACTTCTAAGATTTGCATATTAACATATCATTAACTTACAAGAAATTATGTCTTGTTTTAGACATTATATATTATACTACGTGGGGGCGGTTGGGGCTCAGCGGGTAGAGTAGGTCGGCTAGTGATCGGAAGGTCGCTGGTTCAAATCCCGGCTCCGGGCTGAGCTGAGCTGCATGTCGAAGTGTCCTTGAGCAACATACTGAACCCCAAATTGCTTCTGATGTGCAGTTGGCACCTTGCATGTCGGCCTCTGCCATCAGTGAGGGCCCTGCGATGAGCTGGCGACTTGTCCAGGGAGTACCCTGCCCTCGCCCGGAGACAGCTGGGATTGGCTCCAGCAACAAAACCCTGCAACCCCATAAAAGGGATAAAGCGTTTACAGACAATGACATGACATGTATACTACGCAGCTAAATATACAAAGTAATTAGAAGCAGATCCAGTTCAACCACACTAAATGTTAAAGGGGCAGTATGCAGTTTTTGGAAGAAATTCAAACTCAGACTTTTGGTATTTACATTAATGAGGTAATAATACAAACTCGGATTTTTTTTTTCCATAACTGAATAAACAAGCTGTTCGCAGAGGAAAGTAACGTCCCCAGAACACTGAATCTCAAAGGCGGCAGGGTCTGCCACATATAAACAAAGTAAAACGCTATGAAATTGTGTTGTCCTTTAAAGTCAGTTTGTTTATTCAGTTTATTCAGTCATGAAAACAAGAGAGTTTGTTTATTTAGTTTGTTTAAGCATAAAGTATATCTTAATTGATTTAAGTCGTGCAAGGTAAAAAGTTTCTTTTTGATCATTTTTAGATAAACAGTTTTCAAAACCTTTGTCAAAACTTTGTCAGATTTTACAGTGCAGCTGCAGCGTAAAAAAAAATGCTGTTACACATTGAAATGTGCCTTTTGATTCTTACACTTTGCCGCCAATTTTTCTGCACTTTGCATTTTTTCATTTGCACTATTACTTAAGTAAAGGATCTCAATACTTGCCAAAAGAATTGCTAACGTACTGACAATGTGCTAAGTGCCCAAACAAATGACAAAATAAAGTGCATGGCATGAGTAAGTGATAAGTATCCTGGGAGAGGCACAATAGCAGCCCGCACATCATAATGCACGTATGCAAGTGAAAAATGAGTTAAAGGGAAATTGCGCTCTTGGAAGCTGTGAAATCCTGTGAGCTGATAGTGTCTGAGAGAAATTTAGAGTGCCAAGAATATGTCAACGGTTTCCCTCTTATTTGGACTGTGAGTTCGACTGTAAAAACAGATCACCAAATGAAAGCATATAGCTTAATCTCTGGCAGCACTAATGAGAAGTCATTTGGACCAGTAGCTTCATGAGTGTGCATGATGAATCACTTCGGTTGATTCATACAGAACTGTACAAAATGTGCCAGCGGACAATCTATAACTGGAACATACCTCTTTTACAATTCAATTAAAAGAATTGAAATGTCCTGTCAAAGGAAGTGGTCATCAAAAGAAGAAAGAGAGGAAAGCAACAATGTAATGGAAGCTAACGAACACCTTACTGGTATTCTTTATGAGTATCCAGGGACGGGAAGTGTGCAGTGCAGGAGAAGAGGCGCCTGCTGGCTGCCTCTTGTTTCTGGAAGTGACAGTTCATATCCTTCCTTTCTGACAACAGGCAGTGGATAGTAGCCACTGTTGCTTGACACCTCTTAACCTCCACCCCTTCCTCTAAATGAAATAATATGAACTCCCTAATTACAGAACAAGACCCATGGGAAAAACTTCAATTCAACTTTGATTAAAAAAAAAAAAGAAAATCCTAAACAGATGCTTAGGCCGATAGAGATTTGTGCTATTTCCACAAGTACAACATTAATATTATTGTTATAGACTACTAAAGGCTATGCATATAGAATAATAAAACAACTACTGCATTTTGATCACATTTTGTTATAACTACAGACAATATTTCTGGATGAAACGTTTAGTGACCATTTACTTCTCTAAATCTAAAGATGTATCACACTTCACTGTGTGGTCACTGTCTTGTTGGGCGTGATAAAGCACTGAGCTCCTTCCTGGGCAGAGGTTTTACATCTGTCTCACAAACATCTGATTGTTTTTGGCTCTGCGTTAAAGGCTTCAGGGTGGATTAATGGTTAAAGAGCCCATAGAGCCACCACAGGTTCAAGCACCTCTGGCAAAAACATCCATCCTGCTGTCAGCTGAAGAGCTCTTGAACCAAAAACTACATCCCCATTTGACCTTGACCTCTGACTGTCCTGATAGATGCTGGCGGAAAATCTTCTCCAACTGCAGGAAATTGCTAATCAAGTAGAAAGATAAAAGAAAAAGTCTCCTGGGTGGAAAAACAGGACAATATTGGACATATTGTTGATATTTTCCCTTTGTTAAAAAAACTATGAGGGAAAGTATAAACCACAGTGTACTGACGACAATCTAAACAGAGCTGTAGTGGGGTGTAGTGTAGTTTACCCACCTTTATCAAAGGAAAAATAGGTTTTAATGAACTCAACATGACAACGTGACCAGCGGACACTCACACTGCCCTACAAAGGCTAACCGCTATAATCATGCAAACTATGACAACTGAAAAAAAAAATAGCTTCAAAGAACAGCAGTTATGTTCAAATGAAATATGTATTACTCAAGTAATCTTCAAGACCAAATATTGCCAAATATTTGACCTATGACCTTTAAAATGCAAAAAGTGTTTGTACCTTTGTATTACCTGAAAAATATATGTAGGTAGTGCAACAGTAAAGAGAGCAGAAACTACAACTTTCTTCTTGTCTTCTTCCTGAGAAAATCTTAATGTCTAAATCTAACTTTATTCCTTATTACATCATATCTGTATTTTGTTGTTTTAATGTTTGCATGTATAAAAATGTTGAAATATATGAGTATTTAAGACAAATGAATGCAAAACTCAAGCAATATTTTGTGAGGTTCAGTTTACTCACTTTTTAATTTGCCACTATAACCTTGAATCTACAGCACAGTATACTGCAGGTCTGTACAACTTCTCTCATCCAAGAGGCTTCTTCAGTTTTAACTAACTGGAGGGGAGTTGCAGGCTTTTAAACTCTGTGTGGGAGCGTCCTTACAGAGTCCTTAAGGATACGTGTGAGCTCTGAGTTTCAGAGTCGTTAGGGCCACTTGTGGGTGACCCAACCGGCCTTCATGTGGGTTGCGTGGGCTAGTTGAGCCCAGGTGTAGATGGTTGTTAAGCTGTCTGGAAACAACACAACGTTTAAAAGCCAGCAAGTAAGAACTGAAGAAGCCTCTTGGATGAGAGGTCAAACATCTTCAAGAAACTAAAACACGTCCAGTTGCCTACGACACAGCACTTAGAGCAACCTTTTGTATGGGCGGCTGCGACTCACGGGTAGAGCCGGCATCTTGTTATCGGATGGTTGCTGGTTCGATTCCCCTGGTCTGCTTGTTGAAGTGTCCTCGGGCAAGATACTGCACCCCAAACTGCTCGTGATGTGCTGGATGGTACCTTTCATGGCAGCCACCGGCATCAGTGTAAGTATGAAGTACTGTAAGTCGCTAAATGTAGAATTTTTAATGAAGTATTTTTCTAAGGAGTAACAGAAATAACTGATAAATGGGCTAATTAGCCTACCAAAAAAAAATAAAGGATCAAATGGGCGGAATGAGGTTGTTAAAGAGCCGCATTGGTAGAATACATGATTTTGGGGTTTTGAGAGCTGAAAACATTCAAACAGTTCCCTCTTGTTGCCATGTGGAGTCGCCACCGTGCGAGCTCGTCATCTGCAGCTGCACGCAGCACAGTGATGCCCACGGGACAGATGCTCTGTCTCTTTAAGACAGGAAGCGGACATGCCACCCCAAATAAAGGCATGCGTGAGGCCGCACCATGTTGTCTGTCGCCAGCAGACCTGTGAACAGTCTCCGTGTCTCCGGTGTCTTCGGGAGAGCTGCGGTCACAATGGCAGACGCTCTGGCTAAAATCCCCGATGTGGAGATCGATCCAGAGGGAACCTTTAAGTACATACTGGTCAGAGTGAAAGTGAAAGATGGCGATGCGAATAAAGACATAGTCCGAGGCACAAAAAGTGCAGAGTATCACAGTAAGTTGATGGCTGTAGTGTAGTCTGCTGCAGGGGAGCGTCAAGTGCGTCAAACTAACAAGACGCAGATGAGCTGTATTGTTGCAGCAGTGAGGGCTGAGTTGACCCACTTACGGTCTGTTGCTGGCTGCACCCTGCAAACATACAAACTGCGCAGACGAAGCAGATGCAATGCTGCCAACCTTCACATTGCAAATTGTTGCTCTTGTTATTTTTGACTGCCAGATTGAAAGGCTGTGTTGTGATTGATGGAATGATTTGGATTATTTGCAGATCATATATTTGAGAAGGTCAATCCAGCCATGGAGGCCTTGGGGATGGAGTGCAAGTGCCTCGGAGGAGGGAAGATAGAGCACAACAGCCAAGAGAAAAAGCTCAGGGTGTTTGGAGAATCAACTGTAAGTTCCCCTGATTTGGAAAGACGTTGAATCAAAAATAACCAAATACTCTGTAATGCTTTATTCTCTCTCATTCATTTTTCAGGGCTTTGGGAAAGCAGACCATTCTGTGTCTGTAGAGAAGTTGAAGGGTGCCTTCAGCGACTACGAGATCACCTGGTCTGACGACAAAAAATAAGAGTGTACACCTGTATCGCATTTCAAGTGTTTGCATTTATTTATCAGTTCCGAAATGATAACCACAAAATAACACTTTGACTTTTCTGTACGACCATCGCCTAATTCAAATACACCATGCTGCATTCGACTGTTTGCCCTCTGATTTTGTGAAAGCTCAACAACTGACTCCTAAAAGGTATCAGTTAAAAGCTCTGCAAGTGCTGCGATGTGTTATTTATAGATTTGATTATTGATTCATTTTTTCAACCCTTTCATTCGGTGTTTAATAGACTTCGTCGGAATGTCGGGCCAGGTGCCAAGCGTAAAGTCCATACAGGAAGGGCAGAACAAACGCGAATCACGAATATATCCTGTTACTCTGAGGGAAAGTTTCATGTGTATAAAAACCCCAACAGATAAGAGGGGCTTTCACTCTTCATCGTGGTTATACACTTTCATTCTTAGTTTTGTGGTAAGCAATGATAAACTTCAAACTGAATTTGGCCATGCTTTAGAAATGGTAACACAATAATAAATAAACGCCTGAAAGGAAAAAATAAGTTGGGGTGGGATAGGATATCCTGAGCATAGACACACACACATTTTATCTCTTTCTTCCACCTCATTTCAGCCTTTTCCTTTAATTTGATACAAAAAAATAATTTCGTTTTATACATCACTAAGAACAACCTGTGAAACAGCTGTGTGGCCGTCCCTATGTGGCCTAAACAAACCAAGGAAAAAACACTTGATAATGTGTTCCAAAACAATGATAAGGTTTTCAGCACATTTTGTATTCCCACTCAAAACCATCTTGGGGGGGGAAAAAAAGTCTTTAAAGCCCAGGTCTGTGTGGATTAAAAGGAAATTACGTGACATTACATGCAGAAAAATTGGAAATTGGAAAAATTGAGCTTTTGATCCGATAATGGCGTCATAGAGAAAGTTCAGGTATACCTAAAGATCACAATTCATCACTTAATTCAGGACATTTAATGGCAATCCATCCAACTGATCACTGAAGCCCTTCGTGAGAACCGCACCATGAATGTCTGTGAGACCTTTCAGCCAATTCATCTGGTAGTTTTCCTGGAGTCAGTGAAAACTCTGACTTCCTGTTGACATAGAGGAAAAGCCAGAGGATCACCAAAGTCGGGATTCATCCTCCGGTGAACATGAACTTCTGTACAAAACATCATAGTAATGCATCTTAAACAGCTGTTAAAGAGTACCCAAAAGTCATTATCGAATAAAAATAAAAATATAATGCTTAAAAGAAAGTCATCCGTACAATTGATACTAGAGAAAAAGTTTTATTAAATGTATTTAAGTATCAAGAAAAACATTCTGGCATTGAATGTACATAAGAATTAAAAGTACAAGTATACTCCATACACTGGGTCAGACGATTGAATTCATCATTCAGCTTTTTTTTTGCAGTTAACAGAATCATAGTTTTTTCTCATTTGATTGTAGATAAAATGAAGCAATAAATAAAGCTAACTCTGATCTGCCAAATAACTAATGGGCTAACTAAAGTTATCAAATAAATGTAGTAAAAAGTACAATATTTTGCTCACAAAATATATATGTTATATTCCGTCGCTGATGTTATTGTTGAATATTTCAATCTGGACCAAAGTGGTGGAGCCTTCGAGCATCTGTATGTAAAAATGCAAAATCCACCACCTAAAAAACAACAACAACAAAAAGCCCACGTCATCATACTGTATAAAATTCAGCAAACCACTGTTCTAATCTGTGTCGTTAGCAGGCTGTTCAGATGATTTAAAGGGGAGAGTAACTTGCTGTTGTAATACAATGTCCTGTTTTTCAAGTTATTGGTATAAAGACGTAATATACCTTTATTCCCACGAAATTCCACCATCCATTTCCATCGGTCTGCCTCCATTTCCTCTGGGTTTTCCCACAACAGGTTGTCTGAGTCTTTAATAGTAAATGTGGAGACCATTCGTGCCCTTACTCTTTTTTTGTTTCTTGTGACTCAACATGTTCCTCGTGAGTAATAGAGAAAACACAGAGAGGAAGAGTGGTGTGTTACCCTGCAGACTATATTTACAGAATTTGCCACTCTTGGCACTAAAGAGAGCGCCATTCTCCTTGACCCTCAGGCGTAGACTTAGGCTTAACGTAGAAACCTGTGCTGCATGCCAATTACCCTGTGACCTCAAAAAAAGAAAACACAAAGCGATCTTCCCTCCGGTTTCCATCCCAAATCCGGAGCCGGTTTCCTGTAAACTGATAACCTCTGCATTATCTACAAACAGGGAGGTCAGCACAGGGGGGAGAAGACTGAAAAAGTGTTGGACTGGACTTTCTTCCTGGAAGATGCATATGTTACGGTTAAATGACGACACCTTTCTAGTGAAATCTCATTAATGAGATTTCACTGGAAATGTGTCTGTGTCGTAATTTAATTGTTAAAAGGGAAAGTCCTTCAACATAATCTTTTACAACCCCTCAACAGAAAACCAAAAGAATAATACATTCTTTCCATTTTAAATTGAAAATACCTTGTTTATGAAGTATATTGTGTTTTACTTTTTTGAGTACCTTTTGAAATGTATACTTAAATAAACTTAAATAAGAATGTGTCTTTTTTTATTGAAAAGCTTTGCAGTAATGGATAAGATGAACTTGCCCTTTAATTTCTAAAGAGTTGTCTTACAAATTAAAAACTGTGTGATTAGAGAAGACAGACAGTCCATCTAGAGATGCCCTCCTTATCAACATAACAAGTGAAGAAAATTTATGTTATTATTGTATTCCACAATTTACAAATACCCGTCTACGTACGCTGCAGGCAGCACTGTAATAAACTGCACGTGAAGAGAGATTAGCATCAATGTGGAGTCCCGTTTCCTAAACAAGGAGTCAGCCCCTTCCTGCATGGACTGCAGCTCACACCTCAGGCTGTTGGGAAACAGAGGTCCAGCTCCAACAAAAGCGTGATGGTTTACTTCAATGCTCCAGATCTTATCAGATAAACAATCGCCTACCAGATGACTGTTTTTTATGGAGTCAGGCGGGTCACAGCCAACAGAAATCCCAGACTCCTGAGGGATATCATCCTTCCCTTAACTGATTTAAATACAATCTGAACATTCCTAATCATTTTCATCATGGGTCAGGAGGTGTTTGCTTCAGATTTAAAACATGTTTACATTTGATAACTTCTCCTTGTTTTCATGCACTTCTCTCTAATCTCAAGCTTTGCGGATGTTGTTGTCCCTGTGTACTTTCCCTGCTGTGTGTCACTTGTTCTCTGTGATTGCTGTCTCCAGAAACCTTACTCGCCAGGGTCAAGCCAGTAACCATTGAAGTAGTCAATCACAACAATGATATTGTCATCATATGTCATCGAGCAGTGCCCTGATCAAATTTAGTTTTAGTTACAGCATTTAAAGTTCATTAAAACATACAATAGAATTGTCACTTTTCATAGGTAAAATTAAAAATGCCCGAGATATATGAATGACTATATATTCATAGTATTCACAAATGTATAACATTATGCTATTGGGACTTCAAGTCATAGAAAATATGCATTTCAATATCAATATTGTATACAGAAAAGTCACCCATATTGATAGTGCTTGAGTAAAAGTCTTAATGTATCTATTATTAACTTTATCAAAAGTAATTTTCTGGCAATAAATGTACTTAAGTATCAAAATTACATGTACAAATTAACTGTATATGTATATATAACTGTATATTAAAGGCTGACTGATTATTGACTTATTTTTTATCTGATTGCTGATTAAATGAATACACTTTAAAATACCTTACTCCGGCGCCGATGCAGTCTGTGATCTGCAAATAAGTAACTAGTAACTAAAGTTATCAAATAGATGTAGCAAAGTCAAAGTACAAAATTTGCCTTCGAGATGAAGTGGAGTGAAAGTGTGAGGTAGCAGAAAATGGAAATACTCAATTAAAGAACCAATACCTTATAATTGTACTTAAATACAGTACTTGAGTGAATGTATTTAGTTACATTCCGTCACTGTTTAACATACTGCATGTATAAAATAACCTGCGTATACTTAACCTTCATGGGGACAGTTGTTATTTTCAGCGCTTTTGCAGTCGTTTAGTTCTCTGATTGGGTAAAAGCCCTGGGGTTTAATATTTCAGCCAATCAGAGTAAGGGTAGATGAGCCGCTGTTGTCACAACGTCACATCCGAGTCAGTCAGTGGCGGGCTGTATGTTTGTCCACAGTTCGACTCTGCTGCTCTTTTCCTTCATTGTGTTCTTCATATCAGAAGCTGACTAAAATGTAAAAGGTGGCGTAAAGAGAAATAAACTCTTAGTATCGTTCGTGTGTCTTTGTGCTCGTGAACTGTGAAGCCACGGTGTCGCATTTATGGTAAGAAACTAAAAAGTTACGCACTAGCATGCTAACGTTAGTTAGATGTTTCCTTTAGCAAAACATACCGTAGCAAACACAAGCTAACGTTAGCCTCAGTGCTCTCTAGCGACTTCTTAATCACATAAGCTTTTTGTTTTTGAAATACTCACAAAGCTATCATGCTAAACTGAGCCACGGAGTGATTCACTCGCTGTTATTGTTCTAAAACTGTCTGTCGTCGGGACAGTTGTCCTGACCCTCCCCAGTGACTGCTGTCATCATGTCCCAGACCAACACTCCTCTCCTGGACGAGGTGGTGCAGTGGAGTCAGGAAACCTGCCGCCAGGAGCTCAAGGCTGTCCTGCCCAAACTCACTATATCCTTTTAAACGTAACCCAGTTTCATTGTTGTCATAAGATCGCTCATAGCTATAATACAGAAGTTTCCATAGGGAGAGTCCAGTGATATCCACCGTCTTGCAAGGTTTCTCTAGTGCTTTAAATATTGGAAGGGGAAAAAAAACGTTCTTTGTGATTTTAATAATGGGGAGGTTGTATGCCTGTTATTATCAATCACAGTGAATAGGATGATAATGTTTTGTTACTATTAACTGTATTCTGTGTGAAACAGTCAACAAGTTTGTGTTATGCTCTTACTAATCTTTCATGTATCTGCACCACTATTTCAGTCCTGACATACTTTATGTGGCAGCCTTAGAAGGTGGAATTGAATTTGCTGTAATTCTGTGATGTTCCTTAACCGTTTGCACTCTTTGCATCATAAGTCGGAGAGTTGGGATGATCATATACGTAAGTTTCTTCATTGCACAATTTGTCATTATTGTAATATGTGATGTGAGTATGAATTGTATTTAAAACATAACATCCCTGCAGGTATACTGAAGATAATTACAGAAATGTTCCTCCCTCATATTGGGTTGTCAGAGCTCGAAGATGAGTGCTTATCCAAGATCTTACCAAAGGTAAACATGATCTAATTCATATTGTCTCATAGGACCTATTTTGTGAATACCTTCACTAGCCTTTACTAAATAACATGCAGGTCCTGGAAAAAGTCTTTAATATGGAATTATATTATCTAAAATTAGGCAATTTTAGTTAATATGACATTTTATAACAATTAGTTCAGTTTTCCATGTCAGTTGGCACTGTTGTTCTTGTAGTGAGTCCTGTAAACACCCTGAACTGCTTTTAATTAAATACAGTGGGTTTTCTACAAAATTAGCCGGATTAAATATTTACCTTAAGAAGATTATTTTTCTCCCAATGATCATAGGATTTGTTGATTGAAGTATTATTGTCTTTTGTATTACTTGGTCATTTACATCTTCCCTGTCTTTCCCTTCCCTGTCCTGTATTGATTTGGTTGTGTGAATGTATCCGTTTTTGTCTGTCACCAATGTCTGCAGGCGGTGACGATGTTTGACAGCATGGTGAAAGAAATCTTGGACCAAGTTGGAGGGTTGTCCAGTCAAAACACGGAGCTGTGTTCCTTACTGAGGAGCATTCTGCAGGTACTATTATTATAGTGTATTTGAAATGGTGCAGTTCATATATCACAGCTTTATAGTATGTATGGCAAATTTTTCCTCACCCAAATCCAGGGTCTAAGGACAGAGGGTGTCATTCACTGTACAGATTGTAAAGCCCACTGAGGCAATGTGATTTTGATTTTGGGCTAAATAAATACAGTTTATTAATGCATAGTATCATCTATATGATTATGTATTTTCTGAAAAGCATTTCACACCTTACCAATATTTTGACCAGATCCTTCTGTCTTTTTCAGGCAATGATGCAGATAATTGATGCACTGTCCACTTGTGTGCGTCACGTTGGCACATTTGAGGAAGTACCTGACCTAGTTACTATCCGCTCGTTGCCAGCTTGTATCCTGAAAATCCTGAGGGAAACATTTCAGCACTGCAAGGTTGGTCTGTTTGGTTCACCAGTGCTTTTTATGGCTACATTTATGTTCAAGATAATCTTTTTGGATAGAGACAGTGAAGATGCAGAATGGAAACGAGGGAGAGAGAGGGGTATGGCTTGCAACAAAGGGTGCACGCTGGAATCGTACCAGTGACTGTTGTAACCATGTGGACATGCAGAATACAATTTAAGAGAGACTAATTTGTTTTTCATCCTCATTTTCTTTCTTGTTATATAATTTTTCCCTACCAGAAGTTTTATCTGACGTGTTAACAGTTCTTGAGGGTGTCATTATCAGAAAAATGTTGTGATAAACATCTTGTTGCAGCAGGAAACGTGACCACTTACCGATGAAAGAGAACATAAAAGCCTGCCACAAATAAGTTCAAACAATCTTCATCTGTTTAAAAAGAACAAGCAGAAGGGAAATCTTTGATGATAAGTTTAAGCTTACTGCCGTTGTCCTCAGGACAGTGAGGTGGTGTACTGTGGTCGTCTGTCCCTGGTGGCTGACCTGCTGCAGGGACTCTTCAAGGACGCCTACACCCTCCAGAAAGGTTTGTTGGAGCTGCTGGACAGGATCTCCCTCGACAGCAGTGCCTCAGACGAGGAGGTCTCTGATATTGTAACAGGTGTGTGTCTCCCTCTTTATCACAAAGCCTTGATTGTTGTTCTTGTATACCTTCAATGTAATCTACAGTTCACTCAAGTTTTATTTTTTCTTCTTCCTCAGTGATTCACAGCCTGCTGGATATCTGCTCTATTATCTCCAACCTGGACATAGCACTACATGCAAACACATGGAAATTCCTCATCAAGTCAGTACAGCAGACACTCAGTCTTGTTTTTATTAATGTCATATCTTCATACTAGACACACCACTTGCTGGTTTGATGCATGTAGTTGTCAATTTGATTACTCGGTGACTTATTTGAAATGGTCATTATTCTGTTCAGGCAGAGTTTGAAGTACCAGACATTGGTTGAGGAACATCTACATCACAGTGACATCTGCAACAGCCTATGTGACAACCTGTTGACCTCCTTTCACAACTGTGTGGAGCTGGCTGAACAGATTAAACATGGAGGTCTGCAGGTAGGAAAACTCTGACTGGTAGTACTAAAATATAAATCATGTATTTTTTGTAGCTTTTCAAAGTTTTACAGATGCAGGGCTTATGAAAAAAGGATTGATGAATGTTGTTCCTTTTTGTTCTCAGTGAATGTGTTTTTCAGTGTAAGTTCAAGGGTAGACTTGATCTGTCACCTTTTGTATTAATGCTCTTCCTTTTATTTATTTTTTTTTACAGGAGGCAACACAAAGCACAGAATACAAGCTGTTCCAGAAATCTGCAAAGATGTGCAGATTTTTTGCCAACACTTTGGTTCATTACATAAAGGTACTAAAAATAGGATCTTCTTGGAACCGTTTTGACCTTACAAACAAAAACACCTTGCACGTTCACATGCACATTAATAAACCAATTTATGGAGTTACCAGATTATTCAAGTGGTCACATGAACAGCATAATGCGATATGCTTTATCGGATAAAAGCCGTTATTGGATTATGAGAAATCAGATAAACACACATTTTTTTGCCCAATATTCCGTTTTATTTGGTGTATGTATTTGATTAGTCCGGGTCCTTTGGTTCTTTTGCATCTGTGCATGTGTAAAAACATAAAAGAAATCAGTTTTACGTCATGTACTTGGAAAGAAATCCAATTAATTGACTGAATCATGTAAACCTGTTTTTTCCATTACGGCATTTCTAAAGTGCATGTAAACACATCAAATCAGATTATTATCATGACCTGATTATTCACAGTTTATCTGATTACTATGGTTGTGTAAACTTGCTCACTATTGTACTATCACTGTAACCTTTTCATTTTCTACTTTAGAATAAGGAGCTGCTGAACTTACTTCCCATCATTCGTTTTCTTTTAACAGGAATTCAAATTTTTTCTGGCAAAGTATTGTAGCTGCTTTCACCAACTCTACCTCCAGATCATCAGGTATTTGTAGTTTTAAGAAGCAGATTCAGACTACAATATATCCTATGAGTGACAGTTATTGAGGAAACATGCATTCTGATGTCTTGCAGTAAGTTCCCTCCCAGCCTATGTGCTACAACGCTTCCCTCTGCTCTGTCCGAGGAGCTGAATGCAGCAGCTCTGGTTCCCATGGAGGCTCTCTTACTCCAGCTGTTGCCTTTCAGGCCCTTTGCTGATGTTGTCCTCCAGCCTGACCTGCGTGAGCTTAAAACTTGTCTTCTTTTTACTCTTTTTTTCCAGATACTTTGGCAGGATTGATAAAAACTTTACTCTGTATTAATATTAATATTCATTTTCATCAAACAACCCTAGAATAACTCCTTGTCTTGTTTGTATGCAGGCTTAAGTCCTGAGCATGAATTTCCTCAGTGTCTTTTGCTGGTGAACGCCCTAGGTCAGCTCATTTCCCAAACAGAGGAGGTGCTGCAGCTTTGGTACTCTGGCAGCCAGTTCTCAGAAGAGACAACCAGGTAATGATGGGGGTCTTGTTATTTGTAATCAGCTGAAATTTGGGGGTATAAAAGTAAAACTGTATGTTTCATTCATGCAGTCTGGAAAAGATTACACTATTCTTTATTGGAGCTCATGTGTAACTATATCTAAAATGGTTCTTAAGTTGTTTTGCCATCCCCTCTGTCTCCAGGCTGCCTCTCTACCAGGCCTTGTTCACCAGTTTCAGGCGATGCAATACTGAGCGTCAGGTGCCGGTGCTGTTGCCAGGGCTGATGATGAAGGGTCAGGCCCAAATCAAGGTCACTCTCTACCACCACATCTGTGTACAGCTCTGTGCCAGTGTGGCTGCACTTCCTCCAGTGTACTTTCCTGTGCTGGTAAGGTCTACGCACACGAGCACATACACTGTATTATAAGCAGCATCAGTAGGAATTGTAATGATGTTTCGACTTTGTGCCGACGTGTATGTTTTGGGTCAGGCTTCATCTGTGACCCACTTCTCCCCGCATTGGACACATAGCAGATGTAACTGTTCAAGTAGTAGCAGCAAACGTGCTCTCATGTTATCGGCCAGAGGAACTCGATTGGCAGGCCACCTTATAAATAATCAAGTTGTTTCATACAAACAGGATTTGTTATAGTTGGGAGTGGTGCTTTGGAACAGCAGAGCCCGACCTTCTTACAGCAGGGTTATGATGAAACCTGCCAAGATGTGTCTTTCATCAATTTGTCTCAAGTCTCAAGTGGACCTGACCTGACCTGACCTCAGACTCTTCTGTAAACGGTTGTTTGGCATGAATTTGACTATATCGCATCCTTTTTCCTTTGATTATGATAACTTACTTCTTCTTGGTCCAGAAAGGGATATGCTGGAGGTTATTACTGGCCAGTATTAGTATATCACAGATATTTTATATCCATACTGGCAGATGTCAAATATTGGAGTGCATTAGCAACCACAGACTGCATACTTGTTTATAAAAGAGTGAACTATGAGGACATTTGTTTAAAAAAATAAAGATAAGTTGGAAGCAATTTGTTTATTTTGGATATCTAATCGCATTTGGCCACAGCTGTGTTTTTGTTCAGGTTTCCTGTAATTTATGTTATTCTTTCACTTTCATTTTGATCGTTTGTCTTAAACTTCTTGATGTTTTGTTATTTTGCCCCCCTGATACTGTCTGGCTGGCTGACTCCCGCTCTCCTTTATCTCTCCCTTTCAGGAGCGCTGTTTGGCAGATGCTGTACTGCAGGCTGATACAGAAACAGCTCTGCTGGCAACAGATGTGTGGTGCTTTACAGCGCGGTGGGAGCTTGTATACATAATCATTCCCATAAAACAAAAAAAAGCATAGAACTGCTGCTTTATTTTTTTTTATACATTTTTTTCTATTCATTATTGAATCAACTGCATATTTTGTCTTCTTTGCTCACAGGTATGGGACAGCAGAACTTTGTCTTCATCACGTCTGCCTCATTGCTCAGCTGGTGGGTAGAGACCAGGAAAACACACACGATACAGTTGAGGGAATACATTTTTGTGGTTTTGATTTGAAAAATGGCACTTTACTGCCCATTATCATGTATTATGAAGATGCTTCATGTTGCTGACTTATTATACTCGGCAGATGTAGTTTACAGGGTACATCTCAACTTCTGAGATCTTGGCTCGCACCATCGCTGTAGACACTACAAGGTCATGGATATGTCTCCATGTCTACGACCTCTCTCTGAGCGCTTTCTAAAATAACTCTAAATCCCCTTAATCTCTCTCTGTAGGGATATTTATTAGTATGGGGTCCTCCCTGTTTTCTGTGGCACCCCGACAGAGGTGACAATTGGTGTTGTTGGACCTTGGGGCCACTTTCTCATAACCTGTTACGTCATTACATTACATTACATCAGATTGAGCTGGTTTCCACTCATCTCCATACACCCCCCCCCTTTCAGCTCTTCACCTTTCCTCATCCCTGAAGCCCTGGTGATTTTACTCCCCCAGAGTGTTCACACTGACACTCACACTGTTCTTCACCTCCTCTCTGCTTCTCATTCAGGTGAAAGCTTGCACCACTGAGTGTTACCAGTCGTTCCACCTGGGCCTGCTGCTCAGACGCATGGTTTTCCTCATGACGCCGAACCACCAGGTTAGAAACCCTTGTAACTGGAATCAGATTTTTTTAGACCTCACAAAATGCAGTATCACTGCATTTATAATTTATACTGGTTGTATACAAACTGAGAACCGCCAGATACTGCCATTACATTTAAAAGTAAATATTTGTGATAATGGAGAGAAAACTTTAGAACAGTGACTTAAACAAAGGAAATTGTGTAATTTGTACTGCAGGTATTTGATTTACTATTAACAGTCATAGTACTGACAAAAACTGAGGCTTTATATCATTCTTTAATCATTCTATATAGTGTAAGATTATTCAGTGGTTTGGAACATTTGGAGGAATTGGGCCTGACATTGTTATTGTGTCACCCAAAACAATATATATATTAGAACAGATTAAATAGGACAGTATATTTACATACATATAAAGATTTTTTTATACTTCATATAGATATAGATGGCATGAAAAATCCACAAAATGAAGTGCTGTGCCACCAAAACAGAGAGGACTGTCTAACACGTTTGTCCACATTCTCTGATAGGTCATCAGCTGGGTTGAGATCTGGTGACAGTACAGTCCATAGTATATGATATTTTTCATGCTTGAACCGTAAAAACAATTGAACTGTCCAACTTTATTACCTATAAGGTGATTATTTTTAATAATGCAAAGTGTTTATTTTTCCAGATGGAGCTGGTGGCACGGTTCCCAACCTCTGAGGTGGAAAACCTTCCAGTGTGGCAACATGTCCTCCTCAGAGCTCTTTCACAAGATGCCTGTTACCGTGTAGAGACAGACATCATCGGCCTGACTCAGAAAGCTCTGACTGACTGGCAGAATGGAGGGTACAAACTAGGACAAGTGCACAAAGTGGTGAGGACAAGTTCAGATATTGGTGGAGGTTCAACCATCTGTTTAACTAGTCTCAACCAGTCATTGCTTTTTGTAAATGTCATGTCAGGTTAATGTCTACTTAAAGCTAGGGTCTGTAATGTTGTTCAGAAACACATTTTGTTATACTGGGTGAAATGGTCCTTCTATCCTGAGAGCAGTCAATACATTATGTATTCAGAAAAAGGACCGAAAATAATCAGACCTCCGTGGCAGCTGCAGGACTGAGAAAAAGCTGACCAATCCGTGCTATCCGGCCCGAATAGAAAGAAAATCGGATGCCTTCATGTCTCGTTCTGCCTACGCTCCCCCCTCTGTCCCTCCCTCCTCCGCGTGTGCACAGGTCACGTTTCACTGATGCCGAAAATATTCAGCACACTCCTCTGCAGAAATACGGAGTTGCAGAAGAAGACGTTCATTTGACCCCAAAGAAGAAGAAGACGTTCATTTGGTTACAATGGCAGAGAAAATGCAGCCAGAGTTACTTGTGTTGTAAGAGTGGCGTAGCCCTTTCAGGAATAGGGCAGTGCGTGAGGTGTGCGCAAGGTGTGAGTGGGCGAGCGAACGTGCAGACACTGAATGAATGAGAAGGTGGAGGGGCACACTGAGCAGCGATAGTAGCGGGTAAAGTGTACATTATATGCTGCAGTTGTCTTTGAATAAACGGGACGGCTCCCCGAAAGACCGCAAAGCTCCCTGGCATTATTTTACCGACCAACGAACACGTGAAAGGGGGTTCACCCCGAAGGTAATCATAACTTCGGCTCAGGAGAGGATCATCTCTCCTGTGCTTCCCGACCACGGTCCGGGAGCCGAACAGGAATGGTGTAACACTTGTAACAGCTCACCCCGTTAAAAAGGCAAGGAAAAGAAAGCCTGAGGCAGAAAACGCTGCGATGAGAAAGGCTCTGGATAAAGACAGAAGTCCCACTGCCATATGCGCGTTCAAGTTTGTGGGGCCGTGGCTTTGGACGGAGCACTGACGGGAGGGGGGGACTTAGAGGAGGTGCCCCTTTCAAATCTTGCTAGCTCTCTTGCTAGCTCTCCAGGATCATAGACCCTAGCTTTAAGCTCAAGTGAAAATGCAATGACTGTGCAAAGACAAAACAAGCAACTTATACTGTATTTCTAAGATCTTATTTGTGCTCATCTAAACTCTGCAGATGTTAATTCAAATTGAAAGATAGAAATAAATGACATTAGCGTGCATTCACTCGTATTTACCTGAAGGTCAAAAGCATTGTGGAATGTTTTATCTAAATTTAACTTGACACATAAAATATCTGTCTTTCCACCCCACTTCAATAACTTCTGCTTCGGGGTCATTTTGTCTGGCTGCTTTATATCAAATTCTTGCCAAAGATGATTAAATCCAGTGTAGAAAACAATACAAGGAAGCAGGGTGGGGGAATTTGGAATGGAAACATGCAGAAATGTAGTATTTACTGAGTCCCTGCTGTGTCTAGAATGTGGTGCTGTTAGCTCTCCTAGCGGCGGTTCGAGGGCAGTCATCTCCAGAGGAGCAGCATTTGTCTGCAGTGAGGATCATCACACAGCTCTGGTCACGAATGAGTCCAGACCAGGTGAGATCCAAGTACACAAACACCAATCACCAACAGACAAACACGCACAGATTTTATTCGCAATCATTATCCCTTTAACCCATCATACTCCAGGTGCAGACACACCCTGTCCTCCGTAGTACTCTGCAGCTTCTTCTGTCAATATCAGCCGTTTTAGTGAAGAATCTCGAACATCAACTCATCCTTCAGGTATACTATTAGTTTTCACAGTTCAAATTAAACAGATGCTGAATGGAGAATACTTCTGTTGACTGTATGTGTGTGTGTGTCCTAGGCTTTGCTGTGTGTGGATGCTGTTGTGTCTCAGGGGTGTGCAGAGCCTCAGCTGCTGCTGGCTGCTCTGGAGTTCCTCTCCTCTCTGGGGAAGATCTTTGTTCCTCCCGACAGCCAGGTAATGAAACCATATTATTACTACTGAGGCTTTTACCTTTCACGTCCTTGCAACCCTTATTTAAGGTTGCACAAGGAAAATTATTTCATCGCTGTTTTTATTGGAAGTCACTCTCAAAATCTTTGACCCTGTAAGACTCAGGAGTGATGCCTTAAGTAAAAGAAAGTGGCGTTCAAGAAGTTCATTCAAATTTTGATCATCTGCTGTTTGTTATTTGCCAACTATGATGGGAAATGAAGAGTATTTGGCTTTTGGACTGTTGGCTGGACAAAAGAGGCAATTTGAAGACGTCATTTTGATGAGCATTCTCTCAATTTTGGAACATTTTACAGACTGGACTATTAATTGTGAAGACAATCAGCAGATTAATCAATATTGAAAATAATCATTAGTATGTAGTTTTAAAAATCACTCGTGATGATCAATTGATTTACATTTTGTAAGTTATCATTAGTTGGGTAAGATTAATGAAACGTAATTTCTGAATTTGCTTTTCTGAACCTCACAATGTAAATGTATTCTCATATTTTCTCTCTTACACAAACTTTTTTGTCCCTCAGAATCAAATTCTGCCGAGACTGAGCAGCCTGTTTGGAGTCCTGTTGTCCGACAGATCCTGGCTGCTCCACCAGCACGCCCTGGAGGCCTTTTCTCACTTTGCAGAGGTATGGTTGGAAATCAGTAGCTGTTACAAATGTTTCAGAAGCAATCCATCTGTATGTCATAAACTTAACGTGTTCTTTTGGCATTCAAGATTACAAACCATGAAGAGGTCATCTCCCAGAGTCTGTGTGACGAAGATACCAAGACGAAGGTGGTGAATTATCTTAGCAAGGTAAGGCACGCCAATATTTTGCAATGGAGATTAACTTAAGATGAAAAATACGGACGTGAACATGTGTGTGTTTTGTTGTAGACTGTGAACACACAGGGAGACGTAGAGTCACGGCTCCAGAGGCTCAAACTGGAGTCGGCAGTTATTGACCAACACAATGAGGAGCTGGAAAACGACAAAGAAAATGCTTCTAACAAACAGGCTGCTGACGCTGTTGTAGATTCAGAGGTTAGTGACGTCATCAAGTTAAATTAATCAGGTTAAATTAATGATTATGCTCATGCATGCAGATTCTTCACATTTATACTGTTTGGCAGGTCGACAGCACCTCCTAGTGTATGTCATATGAACCAGGATATTCTTAATGATCATTTTATTTGAGAATTTAAAAGAACTGATATTTGATCAAGTCCCTGGCTATAAACGAACTGGGAACATTGTTTATTATTTAATGCCCCAGTTAAATTTGTTTTTTAGAAACGTATTAATTGGTAAGATTTAAGTGTTTGCTAGGTTTATAATATATTTCTAGTAGCTCAGTCCGAACATCCCCTTACAATAGCAAAAGCGCTCTAAAATATTGATTTAGCAAAATACTTCTGTAAAATGTCCTGTGCAGCAAGTTCAAATTTAGTCTGATGTAAAAAACCAAAAACAAGAATTTCAGTGAGTGAGAATTTAATTTATGAAGATATATTTCCCCTGTAATTATTCCTCCCTCTCAGCCATGCCCAAAGAGAGCTCGGCAGGAGACCAGTGCAGAGGAGGAGTACAGCCGCTACATCCAGACAGCTGAGAGTGCTTTGAAAGCCCTTCAGGCTCTCAGTGAGGGTAAAGCCAACACAGCTGCACCACCTCCACAGTGGCTGGGATCCAGACTAAAGGAGCTGCAGACCCTCATAACCAACATCAATACAGCCAGACACACAACATAGCTGCTCCAGGTTGTTTTCCAGCCCCAGATTATTTCCTTTTTTTGTATAGAAAATCTATTTAATTACAGCCTGACCCTGTGGAAGGCTATTTACCCTTTACTGCTGCTGCTGAAAACGTTATTCACTTTTTAAACCCGTGTTGTGTCTTGATTGATGCCGTTGTTTATTAAACTTGTTTGATTACAAAGCAGTCATTTGTTTGTATTCGCCAAGTCACACAGAAGTCTTTAACAACTTAGTTATCAAAATTGTTTCTATCTCTCACTGACTTCCCATAGTGAATATAGGCTTTCCCTGTCTGCAGGTAAGAACTTCCTCTCAGCTGCCCAACACGAGTGCAATTCTTTAATAAAATGTAAATCTGACATACTAATAAAACAGAACAGGGTCATACTTGATGCAGTAAAATCTTTACTTCACCAGCAACCAAAAAACTACTAATAAGTTATGTAATTCCTATTTCACATTCATTCAAAGTGCAAACTTTCTGCAAATCAAACCTGACACCTTGTGTCTTGCCAAAAAGTCTATGTTGATCTTCATGCCAGTAGTGACGTTGGCACATTTAACAAAAAAAAAAAAAAAAATAGAAGCAGATGAAAACAGGATGATATTCACCTCTGATTAAGGTCCTTATTCACCTCCAGGTGACAAGTGTCAGTTGGCAAAATAATTAAGAATGGCTTCAAGTCCACCACCATCTGATTAACGTCCAAGCCTTCCAGTTTACAATCAAGTAATCTTAAAGAACAGGCTGATAATAAATGTCCGGAAACCAACAGAATAGGATTAACGGGTCCCATCCAATTATTACTCAAACTGCATCATGCTGTTAGATGAGAGGAGCAACTTTCAGCCTATAGGCTCACTGAAATGGTGCATCTGAAGGATTTTAGTTTTCCAGTGGTTAAGTCTTTCGCTCCAGACGGATCAAACATCATCACCAGGCATTCTCATCCTCCCAGTTCAGGTCCTCTTCGTCTCCCCAGCCGTCTGTTTCAGCCTTAGAGAGAAAGAAATAAACAAAGAACAATTATAACAGCTCAAAGTTTGCAAATTCTCACTGATACATGTCTATAAAACTATTAACAAAACAGAAAAAGTGACATTTTAATTATGGATTATGTAGCTGAGTGCAAACAGTTGGTTTGCATTACACACAACGTTCTGTCTTCTCGCATCAATGTCTGTTTTTAATGCTATCAAAATGTACTACAAGAAAACAAATCCTGATTCCTTTTTCAGATATTTTAAGTTTTATTTCTTCAGGCCTTTAAAAACTCTTGAAATGAAACGATATGAGAAGAAAAACTGTTTGTTGGATTGTTTTTTTTTGTGCTTTTCACAACTCAAACAAGCACCCTGTGATAAAGGTGTAAGCAGACATCTGATGGTATTAAGGGATCCCAAAAGAATCCAGTGAGCCACATATTTAGTAAGTCTTTTAAGTATCGAGGCACATTAATTCAACCGTAGAAACCTGATCCAGTCAAAATCCCTGGAGATAAAATTTGATCCACCACACACACACTCACCTCAGTCAGGTTGGCAGCTGCAAACTTGGCAGTGAGTGTTGCAGTATCGATGGACGAGTCAACCTGCAGAGATTCTGTGTTTTCTGAAGATGCTACAGACAGCCCAGCATCACTCACACTGCTCTCCTCCAGGGGTAGCAGAGCAGGAGAGGACAGCTTAATGTCTGGCACCATGTCTGCAAACAGATCCAATTCTGGGTCCAGCTCTACCTTTTTCTTCACTTTGATGGTGAACTCCTCGCCCAGACCTTCTGTCCCCCCGTTCTTTTGTGGCACTTTAGGTTTGGGCTTGGGGTTTAATGGGCTGTGTGAGTCTCTCTCCTCTTGAGCCCAGCCATCGTCCCATGAGGAAGTGGTCTTGCTCTCTGTAGACTGTCTCAGTGTCGAAGTCAGTTTGAGGGGTTTGGAGGAGCCCAGTCTCAATGCTTCAGGAACATGTCGTACAGGTGTAGTAACGCCCCCTCTGGGTGGTGTGAGTATAACTGGGTCCGTTAAAGGAGCCGTAGGGGAGAGATCTGAGGTAGGTTCAGTGTCCTCAAAGTCGTCCCAAGGCTCCTCTTCAATCTGCGGATGTGAGAGTGGTACTCTGCTGCGGACCGGATCTTCTCTCTCTGAGGCCTGAATGTGGATCTGGACCGACTGTCCACCTCTGTTCTCGTTCTCTTCAGGGTCACTCCAGTCAGGCCAGTCCTCCACTGGGCCTTCTGGTCTGTCAGTCTGCTCTGGGCTGTATGACAGCTGCTCCACCTCATGTTCCTGACGAAAGCCGTTCAAGGGTAGAGACATCTGTCTACTGACATCTGAAACATGTCAGAAACAGACAGACTTAGCTGCAGGCACAAGAACGTCAAACCTTGAATTTTAATTATAAGTATGAAGGCTAGGGGTGAGGTCATACCTGATTTTGATGCCACAGGGTAACTTCTTGGAGTCTCCTTACTACCTGCTAAATTACCCATGTGACCCAGGACCAGGCCTTCAGTCCCCGCCGGCCTGGGAAACAAACTCAAGACTTTGGAAGGCTGGGCTATCTGAGGGTGGGAGACTCCAACGATATGGACCGGTGAAGCTAAAGAGAAAGTGAAGAATGTTTTCAACCCAGATTTTCTAGTTCGACCTGACAAACTGAGATAACCTGTTACTTGAACCTTGAGGCTAATTCTTTGACACACACTAACCTGGGGACAGCTGATGATCCCAATATACAATTACATGTCTTCAGCTTATCCCAATTACCGCTGCTAGGGTCTGAACCAATCTTTACTGGTTGACAGACAATATTACATTCAAGATATTACTTGTACCTTAATACAAAAAGGGAAAAAAATCTCTCCCATCAGTCCCAAACTAGGATAAAAAAAAGGCAGCTGAGGAGCCTTAAGATGACTCCCTGGTCTTAAATCACTTCTCAAATAATTCATAAACTTTCTCTTATGATTCTCGGATTGTCTTGTTGTTTAATACTGCCAGCTATTGAAAAAGTAGCCATCACTGTAATTGTCATTATTAATTGTCGAGTGTTGCTTACTTTCAGGTGTGACCTCTGTAGACTTGGTGAAGTTGGGTGTGGTGCGTTTGAAGACCTTGGTTCTCTCTCCGCCAACCACCACTTGAGCCCCTAGCAGCGGCACCAACACTGCCAGACTCTGCAGTGTCATGGCAACCAGCGAATCATTGGTGTCTCTCATTCCTAACAAAACCTGCAGCCCGGACAAACACAATAAATATTATGTAACCAACAATATTACATAATGAATCGAATGAAAAAAATGTTTCCCTTTCAAATGTAATTTCCAGATAAGAACATGCACATCTGACTTATTACTTATCCATCTCATACTGTATTTATGATCATATTTTTTTATATAGCGAAGGAATAGTTCAACATTTTTAGAGTAAGCAAGGCTAGCTTTTATCCCCTACTTCCAGTTATTGTGCTAAGCTAATTTCTTCTTGGGTCTAGCTCCATAACTAACGTACAGACATCGTATTAACCTTCTGATCTCTCAGCAGAAATGTGAACAAGCATAGTTCCAAAAATGTCAAACCATTCCTTTATACTAAGCTCCACATCAAAGTCAAATATTCTGGTACTATTGTCAACACTCCACCTGAGGTAGGATCTGGTTTTTGAGCTCATCATGGGAGAAGAACTCAGCATAGATGTGGATGTGAGCCAGCAACACGATCCTGATGTGTTCCTCGTTGACCTTGAAGAGCTTGAGAAGCTGAGGAATCACGTGTTTACGGTAAAGGGACACAGACAGCAGGCATTCTTCACCGCTACCTCCACCACTGGAACCTGTCCACACAGATGAATTAAAGAGCAAGAGCATTAGCAACTACAACTTTTTTCATTATCTAGATGATTTGCAGGTATACATCAACAAATAACTACTGTCAATATAATAACATATAGATGCATCATGGCAATAAAAGACAGGTCAATAAACAAAACACAACATAACTAATACAAATATTCTCACCTCCTCTTTATAAATTAGTGCCTGAATAACCACACATAATATCACACAACTGCCTCACTGCCTCACAGATAAAGTACACTTATTTCGCTTTGATAAGGGATTAAAAGATATGAGTTATTATTAGCAGCGTTAGAGATCCATCTCACCCTTCTTTGGCCTTAGAAGATGAGGCAGAAAGCTTTTGACAGCCATGGGCTCTGCAAAAACCAGAGAGTTGAGGAGTTTGGGGACCAGGCGCGCAGCCATGAGCTCTTCAGGGAGACTCTGGGCCCGATCCAGAAGAAACCTACAAAAAACAACAACTATGAGCTTGTTGAGCAAAATAAGTTGTAGTTAAAATTATATATTATTTTACTGAGGGAATGTATAATCAATACTATTTAACTTTTCACTTGTTATGACCTAAAGTCTAAAAGAGTCAAATATAACATTAGTGTATGATACTTCATTGCATGAAGTCAATGCATTAATTACAAAAGAGCACACTAAAGAAAGATGACAATATTTAAATCATGACAATATGTGTTCTCACTTGAAGAATTCATTCTTTTCTTCTTCCGTCTTCAAGGTCAGGCTCTTCAGAAAATTCATCACATCCAGAAAGTCGTTCCTGTTCACAGAAAAATACATGCGTTAAAAAACACAACATTTTCATTTTTTTTTTTTTAAATAACAGCAAAAGTAAACACCACCACTTACCTGAAAAAGTCATGAGTCAGCAGGAAGCTAAGTGGAGGCCGAGACAATGGGTCAGAGTTCAGCAGGTCCGCCTGCAGGGTCTTCGTCAGGCTGTCGGACAGCTCTTGTGACACTGGAGACAACAAAGGAAGGAGAAAGATGACCAAACGTTAGAGGAATACACTGACGCCATGACGCAGGTGCACTTCAAGGTTGACGGAAACATTGTGAGGTCATCACTCCACTTACCATAGCCATTCAGGAGAGTGAGAAGAGTCTCCACCATCATACCAAAAGAGTAACAGTCCCGAGAGTGAGCGCTCTTCTCTGGCAGCATTTTAAAGCCCTCAGCCTGTCAACAATAACGTGTTTCATGAGAACTTGTGAACAAAGAGTAAGTTTCTCCATTTTTCTGTCATGATCTGCAATTTGCTTACCTGCTCTTCTGGAGGAATGCAGCTGGCCTCTCTCACATTCTGAATGCTTGTGAGAAACTGAAATTAAAAAAAAAATAACAGAACATTAACATAAAACTGACATGCTAAGTCTTCAAAGGTCTGAATTGTGTAGCCAAAAGACACTCAACCTATCATTCAATCTCTTACCTCAGGTGTTGCTTCAGAGAACTTGCAGACGGTCTCCATTCCTCCCAGCTTCCAATGACCATCTTCGCTGACAAATACAGATGAAATGCAGACGTTGTTGTGGCTTGATTTGCCCTGGTGTTAAAGGATGACAGGTTAGAAACTTACAGGTGCCTAAAGGACAGACAGACACCAAATGGCCTTCGGCAAGTTATTTTCACAATGATGCCTTCAGGACAACATGTTTCATTAAGATAACTGCCCAGGTGCCCCAAGATGCATCCACAGCGACCCTGCCATGCTTCTTTTTGCTCACCCTCTCGTGCAGAAAGACAAGCGCCTGCAGGAGGTCGTAGATGCCCGCGCAGATTTCCTCTGGGGAGAGGCTGTCCAGCAGCAGCTCCAGAGGCTGCACTCGCTCTGTCACCAGGTGGATGCCACCGTCCTGCACTGAGCAGGACAGGAAGCGCAGCAGGCATGGATGCCTCAAGGTCTTCAGGTGCTGTAGGAAATTAAAGTATTTCTCTATTTCCTGTGAAAAGGTGAATGTCATGCAGCTGACTGAAAACCCAATAGTAGGAAGCGATTATGCATCCTGAGAACCAAAACCACTAATGAGCAACGTCAAGCAAATACAGAGTGCCCTTAATGGCAAGCATGAAAACATCACTCTGCAGCATTAGTGTACTTCGCCTGAGCGAGGAGAATGACTGCACAGATTCCAATACAATCCAGTTATCCTTGTTAAACTGGTATGTACAAGACACTAAAACAACAATGTTAATACAGCTACAGCTACTGTAAGGCAGCCAGTGTGACGAAGCTTCAGTATAACTACCTTGGCAGCTTTGTTGACTTTGTCCTCGTTGCCTCGCTTGTGAACAAACACGGAAGCGGGCTTTCCATCTTGGAGCATCGCCGAGTGCATCGTTAGTCCGGAGGGCAGGGTCAGGAGTGGCTCCTCCAGGGTGCAGCTCCGCACCGCGCTGCTCTCAGCTCCCATGGCCGCGGTTGTTCCCGGACCTGGAGGGCAATGAGACGGGCAGAGGGATGTCAAACATGCAAGCCAAACGCGAAGTGTGGCAACGCAAAGTTGTCAGTCATTAAACATGCACATATAAACGTTGTTCATACTGATGTCGACATACTGGTACCTGTTTCACTGGACTGGTTGACCGCTGCTTTGAGAGAAGTTAGCTGCTGTTATTAGTTGCCTAGCTGGCTAACCTCGGCGCTACGTTAGCCAGCTTGTCATTGCTATGCTCGTCGGCAGCACTTCCGCCTCGAAACTATCATTCTACTCGCGATAAGCGCAGAGGTGACTAAGTTATTTTGCGAAATTGTCGAACGGTTAGTTTAAAAAAAGAAGCACAAAATAAATTCCTCGTTACTTCTCGACAAATCACAGATGCTAACGTGGAGCGAAAGCTGCGCTGTAAACACGGACTCTTCCGGTAAAAGACTAGCGCCAAACCACGGAGCAGGGGACGGTGTTGCTTTTAAAACTTAGAAATTAGTCACTTAGGCTCGTTAGCCTCAATTGTTGAAAACAGTTGTCAATATCTAAAAGATGGATATCATTTAAGCATAAAGTGCTACACTAATCGGCTAAAATGCAACTTTTAAAAATCACACGAAATTACAAACACCCCTACTCTGAACACTAATGGTTGAAGCCAAAGTGGTGTGAGATAACGCAGGTATGTGCCCGGAGAGGTGACTACCATATGGTGACTAAAATGTAAATAGAAACTGTCAGAATCTGTCTAAAAACATTAAAAGTTTGTGCTGCATTGGTGTCGGAAAATTAAAGTGTTTGGTCCACTTTGTGTCTTTGTTGTGGTCACAAGTGTGACAAAGTTAGAACGATATTTTGGGAGTCCTTACGTGACAGGTGTCATTTCTGCTACAGGACAATGCATTGTACTCAACGATTAAAGGGGCAGTTCTTATAATTCTGCTTGAATGTAATGCTGGTCGTCCGTCATCGTGCCCAAATTGTAAACATGTAAACACAATTTCCCTCGTGATTTATCTGCTTTTGTAGACGCAGCTGTGTTACTTTGAAGCCATATACACACACATTTCACAGAACACCATGGTATGAAAATGTATCATACCATGTACATTCACTTATCCACAGTAATGAATTCCACCATGTTAATGTT
>OMLP01044845.1:35726-46524 GCA_900302685.1 Spondyliosoma cantharus | reverse complement strand
TGCAGGCTGGGACTGCTGCGCGAGGCTACTGAGAGACTGACCGCCTGTGAGTGCTTTTGGACGGGGGAGGGACTCACGGCAGCACCCGCTGCTCGTTGAGCACAGTAACTGCAGAGTGATAAGTGCTTTCAAGTCAGAGTCTCCAAACACCACAAAAGTCTCCAATAACACCAGTAAAAGTCGCTAGATTTGTCGCTAGTCACTTTTGACAAAAGAAGTCGCCAAGAGAATGATTTGTTTGTGTGTTATAATAGTCCAACCACTTGCATTTCAGCATGGGGGAATTTCGTGCTTTTTTTTTTTTTTCCTCCCATCCTGTAGCCTACTCGCGCCCCCCTGGGAGAGTGTCCGCGCCCCCCCCCTGGGGGGCGGGCCCCACCGGTTGAGAACCACTGTTGTAGAGTATATTGTTTGCAGACCATTTTCAGGGTTGAATTAAACCAATAACTGTACAGATTTAAATTATTTTTGTAGGGTTGGCCGTTAAGTTGAATCACTCACTCGACTGAGGTTCTCAATTGATTTCAGTTGTTCACATCAGCCGGTCACATCTATCTAATAGCACGACACACCTTCAGTGTTAGCCTGTCATCTTACTGTTGTCTTTTTAAATATGATTGTCTGCTGCCTTTAGTTCATTAATGCTGCTGTTCCGTGCGCACACTCCACCTCCTCATCTCTGCCCAGACTTCAGCTCATCTGTCCCGAAAGAGTCATCGGCCACCACCACCAGTGCCTGGACTCAGTGGGGGAATCTTCTTGCTGCTGCTCAGAACAGATGCCCTTCGATCACTAAATCTTAAAGCGTTTCTAACAAGACCCATTTCTATATTCAGTAATCTCTGCCGATTTAAATAACTTTTAACTGGTTATGAAATAGTCTCAATTTAAATACAGTTCAGAGTTTTCCACAGAATCAGGCTTTAATTGTGGCGGTGGCTGTCCAGCTGGAGTGCCATAGAGCATGAACAGTCAAGTCTTGGTCTCAAGTTGGCTAACTTCCGGTTTAGCGCTGAGCTTTCCAAACTTTCCAAAGCTGCGCAGACCTATATGTAGGTGAGTGCCTTCCTCATGGCAGTGGCTCAGTGGCTGACTGATCCCTTTGGTGGTGGCCCCCTTCACTAACTTTTGCAGTAGTGCACATGGTGTGCTCCAATGGTGTGTGGGTTTTCATGTTTGTTGTGTCGCATTGGACCCCTTCCCCTCTCCCTCAGCTAGTCACCCTCGCTGGTAGGCCCACAGCCCTGTTCACTGCACCTTTCATTTTGATTATAATTTCTCTCTTTATCTTGCACCTTATAAATCCACCAAGTTCCATTTTGCTCAGTATTTAATATTATCTATCTATCTATCTATCTATCTATCTATCTATCTATCTATCTACTTTGGTGTTACACAGGAAAAAGGTCACAGGTTCAAAATCACTAAGCAGAGTTATGCTTCCAAAAATAGTCTATTAATATTTATTTTTTTGACTGTACATAATTCACTATAAAAATTCTTCATGCGGTCTGGTGGAGGATATTTTACCCACTCTATTGCACAGTTACCCTTTGGCCCTATAACCTTCAATCAAAGTGGTTGTACCCACCTAAATATTTCCTGGGGGCTAAATTCCCCTAGGAGGCGTTGTCAGATTTTAATTTAACCTAACCAGCTTAAAAAGTACACCCTCGCTGCTTTGCCACACTAAGATTTTGATGGTAAAAGGGGTTGAGGCTGTGAGGCTTTTATCCCATTTTTACAGACACGTCTTTCACAGTGTTAGCTTTTGGGGAAAAGTCCACAGTGCTTCATATGCAATGTAATTACACAGCTTGGCCACAACAAAAACTGGCTTCAAGGCCTGGTGCTCTTTGTGGGGGCTTGATCTTGACAATGAGGCCAGCCATTTTCTTGCAGAGGAAGTTATGGTCATGTCAACTGCGTTAAATAGTCCTCCTCCTCTTCTTCATTGGTTTTACTGGTGGACTATAAACCACACTGCCATCCACGGTATCAGAGAATATAACATCATGCTATTTGTGGTTGCCACGTGCAGTGAAAGTCTTTATTGGAGTGACATCCTCTGTGGACTTTGCAATGTAGCTGGTTACCACCTCAGCAAACTCTTTAATGTCTATCTGATCCCCCTGAGAGGCTGCTGTCTTAAAAACCTCCCAGTTGAAACAGTCCTGAAGTGCTGATTCTGCCCCCACAGGCCAGGTCCTGATTTGTTTTTTCACTGGCCCGCTACGCTTCAGTAGTGGTTTGTAAGAAGGCCCCAGCATGACAGATAGATGATCACAGCAGCCGAGGTAGGGGCGGGGCGTTGCCTTGTATGCATCTGGGGAGTTTGTATACACACGGTCCAGCATGTTATCTCCTCTAACCCTAACCCTAACCCTATCTCCTGGTTTGGGGATAACAGCCTTTAAACTTGTGTGGTTGAAATCTCCTGCCACTACTACAAAGCTGTCCGGGTGTTTATTCAGGAGCTCACTGATGACATCATGTAGCCCTCCAATTGCCTTGTTAGCACTAGCTTTAGCATGTGTGCTAGGAGCTATGTAAACAACAGCTACAATCACTATGGTGAAATCCCTCGGCAGATAGATTGGCCAGCATTTTACGATGAGGAATTCCGCTAGCTGAGAGCAGTGTTTAGAGGCTAACGTGGCGTTTAAACACCAGTCTTTGTTAATATAGATGCACAGGCCCCCTCCTCTACTTTCACCGGAGGTAGCTGCATCTCTGTCCGCTCAGAAAGCCATCATCCCCTCCGGCTGTATGGCCGCGTCTGGGATATTGTCCTGGAGCCATGTTTCCGTGAAAGCAAACACACAGCAGTCTTTCCACTCTCGGTGGGTTTCTTTCAGCAGATGTAGCTCATCCAGCTTGTTGTCAAGTGGTCGGACGTTGGAGAGTAGGAGCGATGATACTCCTGGTCTGGAGGGGTTAGCCTTAAGCCAAGCATGGATCCCGGCTCTCTTTCCCCTCTTTTGTTTATGTTCGCACCGCTTCCACTACTGAAAGTCTGGGATAGGTAGGACGCCCAAAACTTTCAATGTCATTGATCCCTGGAGGGGCCGCTGCATCCATGCACGCCGCCATCACCATAGCAACGTGTGTTTGGCCTAACACAGCATAAAAGCCCAGTCATAAACACTATGAGTTCTTGTTCTGCTGAAAATGAATGTCATATATAGTTTATGTGACCCAGTTATTTCAAAGATGCCAGATGTCAAACCCTTAACTTTACCGCCAACCCGCACTCTGACACACACAAAGGATGGAATGATTTACTTGTAAGGAAACAAAAGAGCCTGTTAGTTTGTAACTGTAATTGGTGATGAATGTGTTTGAATAAGCTGTGTACAAACAGAAGCTTACAGACCATCAACAATACATTTCCCAAAAGAGAGCATACTGTAAGTGCATGACTAATGCCAGATTTGAGATTTCAGCAGACAGGCCAAGAAGCCAGGACCCAGAGAAGCTGATTTGGATTTCCAGGTGAAAAGTGGAAACACTTTCTGTGAACCACCGTTGATTAAAATGCTTTTACAGAGTCCATTTCACAATTTGAGTGACGGATAAAACTTGTGCTTAATGCTAAACGTATCTAACTACGTTAGTTTTGACCATGCTAACAAAATGGCTAAATGGATTGTAATGTTGTTCTGCTCGTCGGTCCACTACTGGTTGAGTTTTTCCATGCAATTTTGATGAGATGAAGAAGATGAATTCTGGATGAAGTTGGTCATCTTCTATCTTTTCATCCATCACCACCAATTGGTCAAAATGTACATTTGTTTTATGATTACCTCGAAAAAAAGACCAGCCAACTAAAATGTTAACACTGTCACATCAATATTTAACTGTAAAAATAATGGACAGAGACATCTTGACACTACCCATACGTTTCTAATACTGAAAAGCCATAGCTGCCATGAACGGTGACATACCTGTGGCCGAGCTGGTCAGGGATTTGTGGGCATATTTGATCCTGGGCAGGTGAGAGCTCCAGGAGGAGGGATGATGGCCGTGACACACCTGAGGGCAGTCTCCAGATCCTGGTTGGCCCACTCTGACTGGCCGTTGGTCTCGGGGTGATACCCTGAAATCAAGCTGAATGCTGTATCTAGGGTTTTACAGGACACCTGCCATACCTGTGAGGTAAATTGTGTTCCTTGGTCAGAATCTATGTCCATAGGAATGCTGTGAATCCTGCACATTTGGGAAACTAGGATGTTAGCAGTCTCTAGGGCAGAGAGCAGTTTAGACAGAGGCTGGCATAAAAAATATGTCAATGATAGTGAGGATGGTAGTATTATTGTTTAAAGGTGGCAGTCCAGTGAGAAAATCCACTGCTTTATTCGAAAAGGGGAAATGTGATGGGAGGTCTTCCCTTGGCACAGACAGTGCAGGTGGCAACAAACTCCTTCATACTCTTGTCCTACCAGGTCCTTCCCTTGGACCACCTAAACAGATCTGCTTTTGAATTCCATGCTGTCTCTGTCACAGTTTCCTTCAAACTCAATGTAGCAGGATGAGCGTTTTGTCTCGGTTTCCCCCTCGCTCTTTTTATTTACATTTGGTTGCTATGGATTCTGTGCCTCATTTCCGCTACGCATTGAGGTGGGCCGGTACAAAGGCAGTAGTCTGCCCACCGGTTCTTGCTCTGTGCTTCCATCATCACCTGTGTCACTTCCGGGTCAGAGGTTGGGTGCCCGAGAGGGCGATTCTGTGCTGCTCCTTGCCCCCTGTTGGCGCTGCTGTGATTGTTTGGCGGTGGTAAATGCTGGTGGCTGCCTGGACTCCTTTTTCCCTTCCTCCTCTCGTGAGTGTGTGTCTGTCTCACTAAAAAGGTGTGACTGTAACCACCTCATTGGGCCGCTGCTTCTTTGTTATCACTGTGTTTACCGTTCATATCTGCTGCTGCTGCTGCTGCTGCATGCCTTTACGGCGTCAGAGGTCTCGCCGCCACTTCATATTGTACAGGACGATTGTTCGGCCGCACGCCGCAGGCCAGGCACGATCACGATCACTTTTTTACCGGGACTGGTCCCCCTTATGTTGCGTGAATGAATGTTTGAACGCGTCATTGTATTATTTTTGAGTATGTGTTTGGGTTCTTTCTGGATTTTGTTTGTGTAATTCTATTTAGTTAATCCTGTCAATTGAGAGTTGTGTTGTAAATTAGGTAATTGAGTTGTGTGTGTTCTTTATTTTTCTCTTCTTTGGTTATATTGGGCAGTTATTTGATGCATTGATTAAGTCTGTGATCTGTCCATTACTTAAGGTTTTGTTAGGTTTTCTTTCTTTTTGTGTGTGTGTGTTTGTGTGTGTGTGTGCGCAACCCCGCAAAATTCTTGTATTTCCTCCCTTTACAGTTGCTGTAGGCTGATGGTGGCGGTGCTGGTGACCTGGTGGTGGCATCCTCCCGTCTTGTCTTGCTGTGTCCCTGGGAGTGGGTTTTTCTTCACTGAGAGTGTGTCTGCCACGTGTGCCCGGTGACTTACGTTTGTTTCTTTATTTTGGTGGATCCCTTCCCTGCACTAGCCTTCGTCCATCCACTTCGGCCTCAGCCAATATTAGGTTTGCCCATTTATTTGTGTGAATGAGTTTTATTAGTGACTGTTTTTAAAACATTTGAATATTACAGTGTATTTTAAACTCGGAAACACGTCTCATCACGGCTGTCTGAATCTCTGTGAACCAATAGATTAGTACTACGAGCAGCAGAGAGAAAATGGCGAAAATCACGTCATCCTGATGACCTTGCTCACTACCACCATCTCCTCTCTGACTTTACCTCAACTGTATCAGCAGCCAAAATCTGCCTTCTACCCGTCAAAGATCAACTGTAAAGCCACTCCTAAAGAAACCCACCCTAGACTCAGCTGACATCCGAAACTACAGACCCATATCTCTTCTTTCATTCCTCTCTAATACCCTGGAACGCGCAGTTGATAACCAACTGTCCTCCTATCTTTCACAAAACAACCTCCTTGACCCTGATCAGTTAGGCCTCAACATTGCTCACTCCACTGAGACAGCCCTCCTCACAGTGACTGTGTCACTCATCAGTGCCACCAGAGCCTCGTCCACTTGTCAGTCCTCATTCTCCTCGACTTATCCTCTGTGTTTGACACAGTCAACCACCAAATCCTCCTCTCCACTCTGGCTGAACTTGGCATTGCTGACTCTGTTCTAACCTGGTTCACATCATACCTGACAAATAATGGAATGGCTCCTTGTCCAAACCCTGCTTTCTGGAAACTTGTGTCCCTCAAGGCTCAGTAATAGGACCACTGCTGTTTTCAGTATACACTAGATCACTAGGCTCTGCAATCACATCACATGGATTCTCTTACCAGTGTCATGCAGGCGACACCCAACTGTTCCTCTCTTTTCACCCATCCTCCTCCAACACCCACGTTGTGACGCGCATCTCGGAATGTTTGGCATACATCTCCGCTTGGACAGCTGTGCATCACCTCAAACTCAACCATAGTAAAACTGAACTCCTCTTCATCCAGGGGAAAGACTGCCCTCGCATGATCCTGTTAGTCACTGTCGAGGATGTCACGGTATCGCCTTCATCGACGGCGAGGAACCTGGGCATAATCCTGTCAACAGACTGTCTTGCGCCCCCAACATCACTGCTGTGGCCCGATCCTGCAGATTTGCCCTCTACAACATCTGCAGGATCCAGTCTTTCCTCACAAAGGATGCGATACAACTCCTGGTCCAAGCGCTGCTCACCAGCCAGGCTCCACTCACCTGTCCTCTTCCCTCTCCTCTCACCTCACCTGTTCCTCGTCTTGACATGAGTGTGTCTGTGTATATAGTCTTTGTCTTCCCTGTTGTGTTTGTCAGTTTGTTGTGTGTGATGTCCCCCGCGAAGTTCCCTGTGTTTCCTCCAGTGTTTCCTGTGTCCCGTCTGGTACATTAATTATTTTGGCGTTTTTTCTATGTTGATTTGAGCTTGGCTTTTGGTTGTACTATGCCTTAGCCTTAGTTGCTACTTTGTTTAGTCCTCGACTATTTTGGTTTTCTAGTTTTTTGATGTTTTTTTGTACTCATTTAGCTTTTAGTAAAATAAAGCTCGCCCTTCATTCCCCCTTATCTTGCCAACCGTGTATGGCCTGCGTCTGGGTCCTCAATTATAACCTCAACCCTAACAGATGAAATATATGGCAGGGCAGAGAGGTTCAAAAGACGGGTCAGTGAGGGAGAGAGGATACTTTTTTTTTAACAGTTATGCCATTCATCCCACAGTAGTCGATGCAGGGGCACAAAAATGTTAGAAAAAAATTAAATATATTTTGTGCAAATCACCAACACTAATGATCAGCACACCGTTCTGACTGGACCAAATGTGGTTATCATTGCAAGTTTACTTTGCTATGGCAACAATGAAGATGCAATAACTGCTAGCTACTCCAAATAATGCAACCCTGTGGTTGTCATTTTTTTAGCTTTATTGTTGACACGTACTGCCTATGGCAGAACTACTGTCTTATTATTGGAGAAGAAAGCGGGTGTTTTGGATAAAGGGCAGTGGACTTTGAGACCATGACAGCCCACAGCTTCTTCTGACCATCCAATCTGACCATTTGGACCACCCCAGGGAGACAGAGAGTCATGCTAATACAGCTTGGTTTAAGGCTGCTCCTAGCTAATATCTGATCACAGGAAAATGACAAAATCGGACTCAAATTGGCAGCAAAACAATGTAAAATCAGAGACTGTTGTGCCCAGAGAAACCTGGTCCACCACAACATCTCAGATCAAGCTGTTGCACTCGAGGGGTGGATGGTGTTCTGTGCTGAAAGAGAGCAGGCCTTCAGCTGGATGAGGAGAGGTGGACTCCGTGTTTATAACATCAATGTTTGGTACTAACACAGTCAAGGTTGATGGACAGTGTTTCCCTGATGTGGAATAAATGATGTGAAGAAGCCGACCACATTATTATAACTATCATTTTGCTGCTGTTTACCATAAACCTGACACAGATTCAAAAGATGCACTATGTGTTTATATTTAAAAAAAATATATATATACTTAGTTAAGGAGTTTATGAACATACATTTTGTCATGAAACAAGACTCAAGAGTTGTATAATGAAACATAAATTACTTGTACCTTGTAAAGACTGTTACCCACAGACCGGCAGCGGATCAATCTGCATAGGGCTCTAACACTTCATGTGCGATTAAGAGGGATGGTTGAAGTGCTGTTGCTGGAACATTAGCTTTTAACCAGAGGCTTTTACTCTCGTACTCACCCTTCCTAGTGGAAGATGGCTGACACTCCTTGTTGTCTCTGCTGTTACTTCCTCTTTGACTTAACAAAAAGAAACTGTTTTACCAAACAGGTTAGTGAATTAGATATGAATCCTATTAGGGTTGATAAATCTCCAAACATTTCTAGGAAATCCACTGCTTATTCATAGTTAACTCAAATACTGTATGGTGATTCTTTCTGCCCATGTTAGATTATGAAACATGCACTCTGGTTACCTCAGCTAATTGAAGATGTCAACTCAATAATATTAATAATGCAGGACTCATGCATCAGCTTGCGACAGGAAAAGCCTTTCATGTGTCCTTGCTAATGCTGTAATAATTCTGTCTTTGTGTACATGCAAACCAAGGGACTGATTTACTTCACCAGTAAATTACCATCATAGCCACAAATTTATTTCTGCATGTTTGAATTTAACAGGAGATTTACAGAGATTTTACTTACCACAGCCACAGATGTGCTTGTACTAATTGGGGCCTGTAGTAAAGGTGTTTAAGACATGCCTTGCACATGTCTGGGAAGCAACAGAACCCAAATCAAAATGCATGTAAATTGTAAAACAGCTGTCAGCTCATCAAAAGCATCCAAAGAAGGTGAATGAAGAGTAATTTTCCCAGATTATCTGGTTTGGTGGTTCCTGAGACATACATGATGGAGTAAAACCAGCCCAGCTCTCAGGATATAAAGTTAGCAGTTAACGTTTTTGCAAACCATAAATTCAGGATGTACCAGACATGGCATATCACATTCACATTATAAGCTTATAAACTGACTGTCACATCAGGAGGTGGAAGGGATGAAGGTGGTGTTATTACAAGCGAATAAATGGCTGACCAGACAGCATCAACCTACTCCTACCCCAAATGTCAACAAATAAAATTATGACAAATGATGCATCAAACTACAGTCTATAAATTAGTGAAAGTTATGTTCAAATTCAAGTTAAAAAGTTACTTACATGTTATTATAACACACGTAAAACTTTGTTTGTGATGGAGTATCTTTTACAATGCATTTTACCCTACATTTTCATCATTATCGTTTCTGTTTTGACAGCACATCCTCACTCAGTGGTTGTCAGCGTCTCCCGAAATGGCATACAGTATATCACTGTTCCCAAAACAACTTGACCATTTCACTGTACCAGCAACATGTGTTCCAGTTTGGTTAGGTACTCCCCAGTGAAATGTCCTTTGATTGTTCAATATAACCATCCGTCCCTGTTCTATCTACGCAGACTTCGTTACTCCTTATAATTCATCTCCAGACTTCTTCCTGTGCTGCTGTAATAATTACCCTGGCAACTAGACCACCAAACAAGAAACGTAAATATGGGGGATGGTGCGCCCATCATCCAACAAGTGAATCAGGAGAAGATTATTTTGGTACCCCAGGCAGTTTCCTACCTTGTTTAATGTTGCCATAACCACAAAGTCTTTTTGATCATTCACAGTTACACATACCTACAGTACAAAGTATAAAAGTATTAATAAAATATTTTATAGTTTTTGACCAAAAACGGTTATGATAAAATATTTTTTTTTTATATGCAGGCAGCTGTGGCTCAGGAGGAAGATTGGGCCATCCAGTCATCAGAAGGTCGCTGAGGTGATTCCTTGGCTCTCCCAGCTTCATGCTGAAGTCAAATCTTGTGCAAGATTCTGAACTTTACATGATGATGAGCAGGTCGGCACTTTGCATGGCAGCATGGCAGCCTCTGCCATCAGTGCACATGTATGACTAGGGGTGTAACGATACACAAAAATCACAGTTCGATACATACCTCGGTTTTGAGGTCACGGTTCGGTTCATTTTCGGTACAGTATGGGAACAAAATGCAAAACATAAATTTGCTTGTTGTGTATTCAGAACTTTTGTAAACCAACAATTTATTGTATTAATTAAAACAAAAAAATAGAATACTGTTGTAAAGTGCTGCCTGATAATACGTTAATAAATTATTCTCAAATAAACAAAATATATATAAAATAAGCTTTTCAATGAATAAAATATTCTCAAATAAACACTATATGAAATATTATAAAAATAAATTCCTCACAGCTTGTTAACAGCTCTTAACAAAACTTTTCCACAAGTAAAGTGCAGCACTAACAGTTCCAGCATGTAGCCCTGTTCAGTTTTACTCAACCTTCATATTTTTTGCCAGAAAGATTAACTTGTCCACATTGACTCAGTTATTGTGAGTACAGGCTTTCATTACGAAGATATAAGGATGAAAATATGCACTTTTGGACAATTTATTGACAGTCTTTATTGTTGTATTGTATTGACAGTTTTTTTGGACAGGCATCGTCCGTAGCGCTCGTCTAACAGTGGTTTGCAGTGGTCCGGCATCTCCGTGTGGAATCGTAGTGTTCAAGCCACGTCAAAATGAATATACATATACATTACTTGGATCGATGAGCAGGGCAATCGGAATGTTTTCCTGGTTAGCGGACATGGACGAGGACCCCTCTCTCTCCAGACGGGATTCTCAAACCAC
>OMLP01044845.1:5626-26629 GCA_900302685.1 Spondyliosoma cantharus | reverse complement strand
CTCACAGCTTGTTAACAGCTCTTAACAAAACTTTTCCACAAGTAAAGTGCAGCACTAACAGTTCCAGCATGTAGCCCTGTTCAGTTTTACTCAACTTTCATATTTTCTGCGAGAAAGATTAACTTGTCCACATTGGCTCCACATTTGTGAGTACAGGCTTTCATTACGAAGATATAAGGACGAAAATATGCACTTTTGGACGATTTATTGACGTTTTTTTGGACAGGCATCGACACAGTCACCTAGACTGTCACTGTGTGCTCTGTAGCGCTCGTCGAACAGTGGTTTGCAGTGGTCCGGCATCTCTGTATGGAATAGAAGTGTTCAAGCCACGTCAAAATTAATATACATATACATGACTTGGATCGATGAGCAGGGCGATCGGAATGTTTTCCTGATTAGCGGACATGGCCGAGGACCCCTCTTGAGGCGGGATTCTCAACCACACCTCCAGCACCTCGGGGACCCTCGCCAGTTAAAATGAACACCGGAAACATGTGTTTCTCCGTTGCGGAAGCCAAGGTGTTCCAAAGCAGGAGACTTTAGCGACAAGGGAGGGTCTTCAAGCTTTGGTTTCTCGCTAGCGTTAGCTATGACGTAAACGGGCTGCATGTGTAGCTGCCGGCGGAAAATAAACACACGTGACTTCCGTTCCAGGAACTCACCCGTGCACAGCCGTGTACCGAACCGAACGTCCTGTACTGAAACGGTTCAATACAAATACATGTATTGTTACACCCCTATGTATGACTGTGTGAAAATGTGACAAGTATTGTAAAGTAGTATATTAGTATACAAAATATACAAGTAGTAAAATATAGACAGACAGACAGACAGATTATATATTATAAGAAATGTTTTAAATTAGTTCTAATGAAATTATGGAAAATGTGCTTTGAGCCCACTGAACACATTACCCTGTCAATTTCAACTGTAACCGAAGGGAAATACCAAACTAGAAATCTGTTGGTGGAACCTGCCCAAACAGTACAGTACCAAGATTTCACAAAAGCCATTTTTTCCCACCTAGACAGTAGGTCAAATGGGCAAACACGCTTCTGCATAATTTACAAAGATATTACGAAAAAATGTTTAACCAACCATTCTGTTTGAGCACTTAAGCCATTCATTTAAATAGCATAAACATGGATTTCCACAGCAACTCTTTTGTTCGCCTCAGTGTTCAATATTTTATATCCTGACTGGCAATTTCTTCAGAAAAAGGAAATAAAAGTCTTAAAAAGTTTTCATTCCTTTGTAAATAGTCTACCCTAAACCTATAAATGAATAAAGGTAAAATATTTCCTCACCCTTTTTTTCTGATCACCTTTCCTGTAGCATGCTCCACCCCCTCCCTCTGTTCTCCCATCTCCACCCTCCCCTGTCTGTCTCCCCTTCCTCCCTGCTGTATTTCCCGCACAGTCTGCCACTGAGTTGACTTTAATCCCTGCCTTCTGCCTCTTTGCTGTCAGCTCTCAGTGCTTCAACAGCTCCACTCCACCTCATTACTGTTAGTGAATGACAAGGCAGAGCTATTCTCCAGAGAGGTGGAGGAAGGTAGAAGGGCTGGAACAAGGAGACTGATGGGCTTTAGAGTGAAGGAGAGACACCAACATATCCCACACTCAGTCAGTGCTTCAGTCTGCAGCCTCATCCTGTGTGAGTTTGTATGAGTGTGCTCATGTAAGTCTTAGGTGCTGGAGGTACAGAATATTTTGCCTAATTTTTCTTCTGCCTCTTTGGTATTTCAGAACAGTACTTAGATGAGGACAGGGTCATGTTACAACTTTATTTTGTCACTTTCACTTTTTAACTCTAATTTATATTGTATTTTGAGTATATTGAGTTTTGGATTTACATTAAATGATCAAATAATTTCAACAATGTGCAAACCCTGAGAGATCAACGTGTTTACTCAAGGTAACGATGCGTTTCATTTGGTTGTCCGTTGCTACTTCTGCATTTTTTTTTTACTCGCATCACTCGCACAAACAGCACTCAGCAGAGACTCTGGTTTTCTCTCTTCTTTTTCCCCTCTCCTCTCTGTAACATTACGTTCAGGAAATACATTTCCCCTCCATCTCCAGTCAACAGTCAACATTACAGATCATAAACACCCGACAATGGAGGTCACCTCTGTGGATCAGTGCTGCAGTCAGGTTGCTAAACAGGAGTGAAGATAAATCCACTTTTTAATCCAAATAGTTGAAAAGTAATCTCTGAGCTCTCCTCCCATCGGTAAACAGCTTCAGATCAGAGCAGAATCTGATGTGACTCCAGGTGTTAATCCCTTCAGAAAGTCTTGCTCTGCACTCAACTCCTCTCTAGAGCCAGCTGTGCCTTTTTTCAAACATTTAGTTTGGGTTAGGAGAGCCTTACAATAATCTGCAAGGTCTGCAAATCACAGCACAAAACATAACAATTCTGTCATATAACCTGCAGTAGAAACAAGTGGATTTATTCCAGCAAGAGCTCTCTCAGATCTTTAAAAAAATAAAAAAAAGTTTACTACTGTTGCACGTTTTTGCAGTTTATGAAACACCAAGTTACTCAAATGCATGCCTCTTGCAGTTAATTTAAACCATTTGTTGTTCCAGTCACAGCAGAGTGTTGGGCATAAACGTGGTTTAAGGATAGACTGAAGGTGACCAGACATGCATAATGACCGCCGTAATGGAAACCATATTCTCATCAAGAGCTCCTCATGGTTACATATGAAAACAAACTACATTAAAACACTCAACAGAAGTGGCTCTATAAATCTTCTTGACTGTTACAATGAACAGTTTCCAGGTGTGGATTCATGGAGGAGTGGGAGACAGCATGTCAGAGGGGTTGTGCTGAAAGAGCAGTGCATTCATTTAAAAACAAAAATCCTGATTGTTTGTTGGTCTGTCTTTGGTGTGAAGATCACCTGTCAGTGTTTTCAGCACTGTGTAAGAAATGTTGGGCTTCTGTGACTTCACCAGCAAATGCATATGCTTTGAAGTGGCTTGTTATTATCTGACATGAAATTTGTTGCAGATTTGCATTAAATGTACTCTGTGTTCCAGCATGCTTTAACAAACTGGGTTGGGTAGATTGAATCATCAAAGTGAACCAGCTCATTCTCTAGTTTACAACCATGACCGCTGTGTGACTAAGAAGCAGGCCAGTGTCTATGGCTGCTTTTTATGGTGTCTTTCCACCATTCATTATACAGTTTATGGGCTAATATTTGCTGAGTGAAATGTTCGTGGTGGGGTTGCTGGGCGGTTGTTAACTGGCATAGGTAGAGGACAACAAGTATGTCTAAACTGGGGGCATGTTATAAGGTTTTTCCATCGTGGGGAGTGTGTGTAGCACTGAGCCGTGGTGCACTGCAAGTTAAAGTTGTTTACCTTGATGATGTATCGGAGATGCCGGTCAAAAAACGGGTGCTAGAGCCTAACTTGCAGCTCTTCATCCATATTCACCATTTCTGTTCGTACTAGTCCTCCATACAAAAAACATCCTCATACCTACAAGACTGAATAGGTCGATTGCCAGTTACTCTCAAATCGACACATATCAATGTTTCCAAAACAACTTGCCAATTTCAGTGGGACAGCAAACCTGTATGGTTAGTAGTTAGTTTAGGTTTAGGCATGTAAACTATTTTTTTTAGGGTCACGAAAAACCCTAAAAAAGTAATTTGGCTAGAAATAGCTACATTACTTATGTAACTTCAGTTATGAACGTTCCGACATTATGACGTATTCCGATGTATGTATGCAATGTTAAACAAACTCGCCTTTGACTTTTGGATCGGCGTTCTCCTGGGTGGGTGCTTGTTTAACCTGGCCAACCCTCCCTGATTTCTGTATGCAGACTGTAATGCAATTTACTACTCCTCCCAACTTCCTTCTTTTATTCATATGTTTCACAATAAATGCTAAATAAAACTTTTGGAGGTACACATTGATGATAATTTCTGAGAACAGCTCATTCTATTGTTGTAACAAACACAGGTCTGTGTAAGCAGGCACACTGATCAACCATTGTAACTTACAGTAAATCTGGTACACAAGCCTTTCCAGCAGGTTAGAATGTTTCATTTCAGTTATTGTCAACTCAAAACGCCTTTCATGTTCTGACATTTGGTTTACAAAGTGTATAATCAGTGCAATAGTGGACACTAAAATGCCACTCCTTTTTGAGAGGGAGGAATATGACTTGATGTTTGGTGCATTATACATGAAGGCTAATTACTGCAATAGTCAAGAACATAAACATAGAACACAAAAATGACAATAAAAACGCAGGGAAATAAAAGAATGTTTGTTTTTAGACCCACAAAGCTGTACAGTTTTGCGCACATCTCTTTATCATGGGATTTGCAAAAGTTCACAGTATAGAGAGCATGTGTGTCAGCTGATGTAATGTATAGACACAGATGTTCACTGTAGGGGCTTGTTGATGAGACCAGCTGCAGATGAGAATAAAGGGCAGGGTGGTAATTCATCACTCGGGATGGCTGGATTGGGATTCTGCTCCTAAAAAAAGACAAAGTGGCAGGGCAGTTAGTTTAGTTCAGACACATTGTTTTTGTTAAAACATGTTAGAGCTGTGTTTATTATATAATGTGAACAGTGATGTGATCATACTCAGATATATACAGTGTGAACAGTGATGTGATCAGGCTCAGATGACTTGTAAAGCCTTCTGTGCATGTAGGATATGATTAGAAAGATTTTTAAATTTAATATCACATACAGGATTTATTCAGGAAGAAAGTAAGGAAAAGTTGTGTTCAAAACTAATGATTATTATACTGTCACATAGCAGAACCATGGACTGCAGAGAGAAACGTGCTAATCAGACAGCCACATGGTTTTCAAAGGGCACACAGTTACCCTATGACCTGGCCTGCAGAGCTGGAAAATCCTGCTGCATCAAGCTTTGGACCGAGTGACAGTGACAAGTAAGTCTAAAGTGGCTGAAGATCGCACTGATTGAAGAGCTCAGCCACTTAACACTTTGCAGGCACACTCTGCAGGCCTGGTCGTTTCTTCATGGGGGTAAAAGTCGAAGCTGCTCCTTGTACTTTCCTGGAGCAAGAGGTTCAAGATCATACACAATATCTAACAGTGCCATTGCTGTAGTGAGATACACGTAATAAACCTTGTGATATCCTCAAAAATGTATAGTTAAGTTACATAATAGTCTCATAACCATGATGCTAAGTCGTTAAAATATAATGAATTGAATGACAATATTCGGTTTACTACTGGGTCCAAACAATCACAATTTGTACAAATAAGCAACTAACAATTGACAGCAGAGCAAGAATACAGCTGGTCAAAATAAGAGTGCTGTCCTATGAGCACATGTACTATATGTGTGTATACAGTATATTTACAGCTTACTTAGCTAGGCTTTAGCAACACCACAGTACCTACAAAACAGTCACAGCACGGTGACTGTCACAGTTTGTGTTGTCATTAATTATCTAAAGATATGTTTCAGTAAACAGATAATATTAGATGTTACATAGAGGTCTAAAGAAATGTTTTGAGTTCATCTCTTAACGTGTCCATTGCAATCTCCAGTGTTTCTTTTCACGCCCCTTCTTTTCTCTGTCATGTTTGTGGCGTCTTTTCAGAAGCTGTTGTATGGCTGAAAATATCAGTGACAAGTTAAATAAGGCTGATATGTAAGTACAAAGACAGACGCAAACTTAACTCCAAACCACAAAAGTACACTGAAGCTGAGCGTTTTTGTTTCTTTTCTTGGTGGCTATGGTTAGCATACTCAGATCTGTGTTTGCTGTCAAAGTGCTGTTGTAAACTCTATCCCTTTGGTAATCTGTGAAAAAGAAGTCAGTACTTTTCATACTTTAAGTATATTTTGATGCTACTACTTTTGCAATTCTGTTAAGTAATATTATTATTTATTGTTGTCCGTTTTTCCTATACTTAACAGTATGTTTTTTGCTGTTGCAGTGAATCCCAATTTTATTTCAGTTTCAAGTAAATAAAAGACCAGAAACCAGGAATTATACAACTGTTTAATGTTGTATCCAAGCAATAAACGTACAGTTCTGCTGTTGTAGCCTTTACATTTGCTGGCAAGACTGAACTGTACGTAGAGACCCAGTCATTTCACATAGTGTCCTTGAGAGCAAGGCAAACATTATTTGAATCCCTGCAGTGCCTTCACAACCACCCTCAATATTAAACTTTACTGTAGCTCCTCTTTGTCAGGATATTGTGTATTGATGCTGAAATCCAACATGGTACAGGCTTTATTAGTGTTTGACCTATACACTGGATAAATCTAACTATTATTTATCGCTTATCTTCTATTTTTTAAAAAAAGGTGTGTGCTGGGCAGTTAGTAATTAATAGTATGGATGTCCTCTCATATCAGTGAACCTCACTGTTTTATGCAGCCCATCTCCTGAGCAGTAACATCAACATACTGCAGTATATGTATGCCCAATGCCAATGTTCAGAGCTACTATAGGATGAAGTGTGACATTCCTAAAGCACAGTTTACCAGAAGTGTATAATATTAGCTGACAGAGATGGCTTTTTTACATTTTCAACTATGATGACCATGCACATCTGATGTAACAAGGGTTTTGGTTGTTTCAGATCAAGCACACCTTAATCATACTGTAGCTGTCATGAGTACATTATCAGTTCCTAAAGAGTATAGGCATTGAACATTCAACAACCCGAGGAACAGCAGATAAACTAGTTAAGACTCGTGACTCACCGACGGGATTGGTTAGTGTTTCATGTTCATAAATGTTCAATGTTCTTCTGCAAATCAAAAGGTCGGTCGCACACACACACACACACACTCACACAAACACACAAACACCAGTTTCATACAGTAAAACAATTTGGCATGAAGCAACCATCCTCCTGAGATCCTGTCTAAAAATACTTATTTCAGAAGCTAAGAGTTTTATTCTGTTTCCTCTGGAGAGTTTTTTCCATCCTGTCAAGTTTCTTTCAGTTTTGCTGCACAAATAGGTGACAATATTTGTTACAGTGACAGCGTGCATGGAGACCTTTAATATAACTAAAAAAAGTGACACTTATCATAAAATCCTGCTGTATGCTAGTTTGAATATGTGGGCATATCTTACTTTTTTTTTTTAAATGCTTTTAAACAGTAGGAAAAAATGTGCACTATTGACTTTAGACCAGCTTTGTATTGATCTATGGTGGGTGACTGAATTATTTACAGAGACCCAACAGTTCCCCCATGAGCAGGCAATTGGTGAAAGTGGTGAGAAAAAACTGCCTTTTGCCTTTAAACGGGCAGAAATCCGGACTCAATGGTAGGGGGGGGACTCAGAGAAACTTCCCAGCCCCATAACCCAGTTCAGTTCCATGCAAACAGTAAGCTCAGAGACACATCAAAATATGTCATATATATGTAACGAGGCTCGGGCAGCTGGGACCAACCCGACAGACAGCCGGCGCTGATATCAAGTTGTTTTGGGGGAAATTTCTGCTGGTCTCATCAGGCTTACCTCAATGGCTTTTTATTGATCACAGATATGTTGTCTGGTAAACATGACAGCCAGAAGGCCAGCACTTCAACAGGAGCCAGAAACAGAGATGTGAGGCCAGAGCACAGGGATCACAACAACAGCCATTCTCAGACTGAGCATTGTTCCCATCCTACGTCCCCTTGCAGTTTGATATGTGTCTGTTAAGGTTTCGCTGATGGATCCATAAATGACAATGATAACCTTCAAGTGTATACTGAGATTAAGATTTATCCTTGCTTTTTTCTTTATAAGAATGGTTATACACACACACACACACATACACACACAGACACCACACAGAAAGGTACTGTACAATGCAGTGCACAGAGGTGTTCCCTCATTAAAAGGCGCAAACTTTGACACTTTGACCAGTGATTGGCTCTTGGTGTAAATCAGGCATTCCTGCCTTTACCCCCTGCCAGCTTTTATGACTACCAGAAGCCAGACTACAAAGGAGCTGTTACATTAGCAGTGACTTACACCAGTCACTGAGTCATCTGAGCCAAATGCAGCTGAATCCCCGGCCTCCGCACACACTGTCAATCAACACCTGCACAGCTCTGGAAATATGCCCCATAAGAAATTAATGGTTTGTGTGTATGTGTGTGAGTTTTTTGTGTATCTGAACATGCTGTATGCATGTGTTGCATGTTCTGGATGTGTGTGTGCGCCCATATGTTCCTCTTTCCACTCATGTGGATACATGAACATGCAAATGCACATATGATCCATTAACTTTGAGCTAATCTATAATGATTTTGTGACACAGAGGCCCACACCCTATCCCTCACCGATCTCACACTGCTCCCCCAGGACGGCAAAGAGAGAGAGTAGTGGTATGAGGGGAGAGGTCACAGAGAGTGAGAAAGGAAGAAGGAAACTCAGAGAAAGATAGTGACATGCATACAAAGAGTGAGTAACAGAAAAGAAAGGGCAGCTAAAAGTAGATCTTTTTTTATGTCAAGTGGACATTTCCGAGCACATAGTGATTTGTTTGTTGTAGCGTTTTATTGTGAGCCCTTTTGTTTAGACCAACATTAGCATGTCATCAAAAGATGCAGCCTCTTCACTTATTTCAGTGAGACCTTGGAGTTGGCTCAGTGAGGTAAGCCAAGGCAAGCCAATCAGAGGCAGTGTTGGCTTAGCATGTCATGACATGTTTCATGCCTTTTTTCAAAGAAAAATAAAATAAAATTTATATTACATAGGTCTTTTTAATAAAATATATTTCATGTTATTAGCCAAAATTGTAGTTTGTAAATTGAGTAGTTAAACTACAAAAAATGACCCAAAAAGTTGTTGAAATACTTGACGCAGCACAAAATATGAATGTATGAATGATCAGATTTTAAGGTGCTGCTGATGACATACAAAATGGTACATGGCCTTGCCCCATTGTACATGTCAAATCGTATCATACCATATATTCCAACTCATAGATTACGCTTTCAAAATTCAGGTTCCCAGGTTTAGGCAGAAGGAATAACCTCCCAGCTGACATCAGACGATCTGGCTCTATTGACGCCTTTAAATCTAAACTCAAAACTTAATTATTTGACTTAGCCTTTAATTAGTCCTTGACTTCGATTTCTAGCTTCTTCGGTGGGTCGGTCTCAGTCTCAATGAGTTACCTTTAGTATTAGAATTTACATTTTCCTGCCGGCGCATTTCTCTAACTTTTGTTTTTGTTTTCTTTCCTCACAAGCTGCAAGCTGTGTCACTCTCACTCTCAATAGCTTCCTTCTCCTCCTTCTCCTCTTCCTCCTCCTCTATTTCATTCAGGCTCCCTTCTGATAGACCACGGGCCCCTGGAACCATCTACCTTTCCTGGCTCCTGCTGCCTGACATACTGACAGATCCGGACAGTCACACCCTGGGCTTCGCTGGATCATTTCTCTCCTCTATTTCAATATCTCCTTATATCTATATTTCTGTAAAATGTGATGCCTCTTCACTCTTAACTCTCTGTCTATTACTAATTATCTTGTGTGCCCTACCCTCTTAGAGGTCACCATGGTGGAGAGGAGGTCGTGTGGCTCGGCCACCACTTGGTGATGCCTAGGTCTGCTCCGTCATATTCTGGATCCACACACTTATAATTTGTATCAGATATTCTGTCAATGCAACTTGTTAACTGTGATTGTGTTGTTCTGTTCTGTAAATGCGACATCTATTGCTGGCAGTCCATCCTGAGGGAGGGATCCCTCCTCTGTGGCTCTTCCTGAGGTTTCTTCCATCATCTCTTTTTCCAACACGTTAAAAGTTGTTTTGTTTTTTTTCCCATCAAAATGGCAAGTTTTTCCTCACTCGAATTGAGGGTCTAAGGACAGATGATGTTGTTCACTGTACAGATTGTAAAGCGTATTGCGGCAATGTGATTGTGATTTTGGCCTATATAAATAAAATTGATTCGATTATGATTTGATTCTGTATGTAGATGACATGCGTAAAAGCACGTTTTACAATTACAATAGCAATATAATAAGCTATTATTATTATTGTTATTCACCCTATGTCAGTCTACCTAATAAAGGTTAGTGTCAGATCAGGAACATTTAGGTCATGTTTGCAGTAGCTGATTAGCATCAGCAGCTTCAATGATGTTTCATTAGACATTTTTTGTATTTTGTGCGATTTGGTAAAAGACATTAAACTTACCTTATAAGTGAGATTATTGACTATTCAACAGCAACAAGTCCAGCTTAACATTGAAAAGCCTAAAAATCAGTCTGACATTTTGTCTCCCGTCTCTCACTTGGCCACTGTCTCTTTTTCTCTTCTTAGTCAATTCACCTTAGTCGATGTCATGATGTCTGTAGAAGCTGCTGACCCCAGCTCCAGTTCAGGTGTCTATTCTGGCACCAGAACTGAAAACGGCTGTTTTTTCAAATTTCCAGTACAGATAAATAACCACACCATGGTATGTAGTCAAAAAGATTCTCCTCTGCATCATAACTCGAGATAAGAGCTTGAGATAAGTCCATGTATATGTCTGAATCCTGGGATTAGGATAAATCTTTCAAAAGTCAAGACACGGGGAGCCCATTAACTCAGTTGGTAGAGCAGGCATCCCATGTACAGAGGTGTTGTCCCCACTGGAGCCCTTCGGTTCTAATAACCAAAAGAAGCATTTGTTTACGTGTTATATGTTCTGCTGTTATTTTGTTATTTTATCTTTTATTGTGAAGCAGCAAAAGGTTTTCACCAGCAATAACTTAACACGACTCCCAAAACCGGTGTGTGAGAGAGTGAGAGATGATGAACCATGATGGAAAAGTAAAATAACGCAAACGTCTGAAAGTACAGCCATGAATGCCAGAGAGAGAGTGCACAGCAGACAGATTCAGTACTGAGTAGTGAGAGCTGAACACAGAGAGAGAGAAGTGGGGTCGTAATGGTCTGCAAGAGGTCATCGCAACCTGCTTGAAGCGGGTAGGGCACGCTTTGGCCCAAATTTAGAAATGGTCAAGGCAAAAGTCATCATGGTTTAACTGCCAATGGAAAGGCAGATCCATGCAGCATGGTTTGACTTTGCACCATTGGTAAAGCAAGACACTGATCTTCTGACCCTCCTCATGATCTAATTGGCCACCCAATATGCCTACCCAATTTTCATTGGCTCTTAGGGATGTCAATCATTGTGTTCTTTGACAATCAGATAACACAATAAGAAAATGACAAAAACAGCCGAGTGTTCAGCTTTCTATACATGAGAATATCCATTCCTACATTATTGAGCAATGCCTTGAATGCACATTTATTTGTTTCTTAATATTGTGTGAATGTAAAACTGTCTTTGCTGATTGCTTATTTATGATGTTCTCATCAATATCTATAAAGTCAGACACATTGATCAGAATTTTTAATGTTAGAATGACAAAACAAAAGGAAGAGGTCAAATGCTACAAGGTGCGGGAGTTAATGAAACCTTCTAAACATGATGAAGACATAAATACATTGTAACTGCACAGTATAAATTATGAACAGACAGAGTCAGTGGCAGAATTAATTTTGGTTGTGGCCTTTGGGTGCACTACATGAAAATAATCTGGATCCGTGCCTGGGAAAAGCCCCATGAAATTACTGGTGGCCTTACACACCCCTTCCTCATTCTGTCTCTGCATAACTTGATCCCATTTCTCATCAGATGGTTGACAGATCAACATCAGCGTTGTCTGGGTGTCATCACCGATCACAGCAGTGGAGTATGTGTCAGCGTGCGAGTTTCCTCCTGCTCCACCTCAGCATTAACCCGAGTTGACAGCCTGCCTGCCTGCTCTGCCCTGACATCAGCTTGGGCAGATGTTCCAGGGCCGGGACCCTCGTGTCTCTATGTACTGAGGCGTGGATGTCATCAGAAAGTTGTGGTTATGAAATCCAGGCTAACAGGCATTAGATTGGCTGCTGTTGCCATGCAGTTTGTTGGCTTTGCTCGACCCACCCAAACGTTTACCATTTGAAGAAGCCAACATCAACAAGACTTTAAATCAGGGGTGGGGAACCTCCGGCCTCCGGGCCGTATACGGCCCGCAAGACTGTTTGGTCCAGCCCATGAAGCAATACCTAAATACATCCACAAAAAATTAATTCAGGAAAAATTATTTCAAATGTGCAATTAAATTCCCCCGGGGCGGGTGTCTGTCGTTCTGGGCCATGACCAAGGTCATTGAACACAACATCAGCGTAACTGTCATCGTGTGTCATCTCATCACGTGTCCTCAGTGACTGACAGGTGACAACAACGAGAGGAGACTAGCGTTGGCTAAAACGGAAGATGGCAAGTAAGAAAAGAAAAGTGTCGCTCGGAGTGTCGCTCTTTCAAGGATAAATGGACGACTGAATTCTTCTTTGTGAAAGTGAAAGCCCATGTGCCTGGTGTGTGGGGACGCTCTGGCAGTAATGAAAAAGGTAGACCTTGAGCGCCATTACAGCGCGAAACATGCAAAACTGGATGCGTTGAAAGGACAAGTGCGCCTGGATAAAGTTGCCGCTCTTCGACGGAGTTTGATTGGCCAGCAAGCAGTTTTATCCAAACCGACCAGGACACTGTGACGCAGGCTAGCTTCATCGTGGTGAGTGAGCTAATTGCTAAGAAGCTGAAACCTCATGCCGAGGGGAATTTGTGACGGAATGCCTCCTTGCTGCTGTGGAGCTGCTCGTGCCAGAAAAAAAAAATCAAGCTGTTCTAAAGTGTCAGTTTGTCTCAGAGAACCGTCTCAGATCGGATTACTGACATGGCACAAGACATCATCACGAATCATTGAAGGATACTGCAAGAGATTTCTAGTTTTTCTTTTCAAAACTGACTCTTGCAAAGACTCTGCTCCGCTCAAGACTGACTGACCCAAACCTGGAAAACCAGCTGAGAGTAGCATCGTCATCACTGCCACCTGACATCAGACGTCTCACCAAGGAGAAGCAGTTCCATCCATTGCATTAGGTCACACTGATATGATAATGATACTAATAAGTTTCTTTTTTTCCACCTCAGATTGACAGTAGACAACCTTATAATGTACCTCAAATCATTTCAGAGCATTCTGATGTGAAAACAAACAAATACGGCCCTCTAAAATCTCATATATCAGCTTCAAATCCCTCGAAAGATGACATCTGAGCTGTATTCAGCCTGCTTCTAAAAGAAAACTCGTTTCCACTCAATTGATTTTTTTTTTTTTTTATTTCACATCAGAATGCTCTGAAATGATTTGAGGTACATTATAGGTTATCTACTGCTTAAACTGTTAAATATCAGTGAAAATTGGCTAAAACACTAATTATGGTAATGATATTTATGTTATTGCAATTAAGTTAAAAAGGCCATAAAAATTATGTTGTGAGCTGCTTACCTTTTAAAAAAAAAGTCATGGCCCCTGAGGGACAGTATGAAAATTGAAATGGCCCTCGATAGGAAAAAGGTTCCCCACCCCTGCTTTAAATAGTTCTACTGTACATCTCAGTACACTTTGCACCACAATGCTACTTGCTGTTCTCACAGAATTGTTAGACTTTTCCTCCAACATTATATTTATTCAAAGTATCAAAAAGCAGTATAGAGTGTATACAAAATGTGAATACAGTGTTATTTTATACAAAACTAAAAGTGAATGTGGAAATAATGAAGCATTAGGAAGCTGTCAAGACAGAGAAATCGCCCATTAATTTGATATTCTCTTTTACCACAGTTCATTTTAAAAATGTTCTTTTATCATGAACACTTATTACTTACTTATATGGTATTTTTGACCACACCAAGTCAAACTGTGTTTTGCCAATTGGCTTTTCCATCACCAGTTTTACGACACCGAGCTGTGCCTATGATGGACCTTCTCTTCTTTTTTTGCCTTTTGCTCTGTGTCCAGACCATGTTGTGTTTTCCTCTTGGGTTGAAATTGTTTGTGCTTTACCCCTTTACTTTCACCATCAGTAATGAAACAGCTCATGGGAGACTCTTGAGGCCTGGAGAGGGTCTTGACAAGCCACAGCCTTTATCTACTGACTAAGTTTGGCCTTCACTGTACATCATTTTACAAATTCAAGGAAGTAATTTATAGGACATGAAATGTGTTTGCCACTGAATTAGCAGATCTTTGTAAGCATTACAGCCACTCATGTGTCCACTATGCACAAGACAGGGATATCACCAGTTAAAGACACACCTTCAAAAGAACTCTCTTTCCCACTGCCATCAGACTCCTAAACAGCAGCTAGGAGTTTAATCTACCTCCAGAACTGTCCCGACTGTTTACATTTTTGCACATACATAATTGCACAGATTCTGTTGGTATTCTGTGGACAGCAAAGGAAGAATTTCATTGCATAATTGAGAACGTGTTTCTTTACTGTGCATATGACAATAAACACTTTGAATCTTGAATCTTTAAGACAGGTGGCGCTGTTGTGATGAAAAAGCAAACCCCTACCGTGCTGGGCTGATGTGCCGAGTCACACTGAATAGAGCCATATCTGGCAGATGTAATAGGAAAACGCCATTAGAATCATTTTCCCCATCACTGTGGAAAACAGCGCAATTCACTTTCAACTAATAGCCCATGTGGAAAATGTAAATAGCAAACACTGGTACAAACTGATCATGTTTGTACTAATAAACTAAAGTTATTTGTATTATTTTATTTATTACAGGTTTGAGAAGTTTCTTTCAAAATTTCTTTCTCAAGCTCAATGTCATCAATAATGTATGGAATGCTCATGATGGCATCCTCATTAATCGGTTATATGTGACATTAGTGTTACATAATAAGAATAAAATATTCATGTGTCATATGACCAGCAAACTGTGTTGAATTCTGCCAACTTGCCAACAGCCAAATACCAATCTGCTGTTTCCACACATATACAGGAAACAATGGTTTGGAGATAAAATTAAATACTGTCATGTTAAATGAAACATTTCACTGTACACATCCAGTGAAACCACAGGCTGGGATTTGATGATCCCCATGGTCCAATATTCTACAGAGCGCAATGAGTAACAGTGAAGTCACTGTGCTCAGACTTTTACTGTGTCTGAGTCCGTTCCCAGATGTGCTTGTTAGCGGCAGTTATCACATCAGTAGGTTACAAAACTCATTATCAGAGAAAACGTATATCTTCTTCTCCCCAGTCAGTTTTCTTGCGCACACGCACGCACGCACGCACGCACCACCTCCTTTTATGTCAATGCTTTCTTTTTTCCCCCCCACCTTCCTTCCTTCCTTCCAGCCAGCCCACACCTGTTCACTGTACTCAGCCTTTCTGTGGCTCTTTGTATGTGTGTGTGTCTAAGGGTAATCTTTCTCCATTCCAATTGAGTTGCTCCCCCTTGCAACATGCCTCCATCTCTGTGCAGCCATGTGCTCTTCCTCGTTTCATCTCAGCAGCAGCATCCCAGTAATCTGGTCACAGCAGAGTCCTCCCACCACTCTCTCTCTCTCCCTCTTTTTACTACTCGCTCTTCTACTCCTGCCTGTCTCTCCCTTTAAACATTTGATGCATACTGACATGCAGTAAGTTGCTACATGAATTCATATTAAATCAGTTTAGTAAACTGTTTTGACCTAATATTTCAGGCCACTGTGTCAGCATGTCTTCACTTTGTCTAAATATTTGTTGGGTCCTTCTGTTTAGGTCTGGTGTGTAGTGATTTTGTGTGTTATACATGGGACTTCAAAAGTGCATCATGAAGAATTAAGTTAGTATTGCCAAAAATTAAAAAAACTTTTTTTTTTTTTTAAAGAAATTGAAGAAGAAACAAATGATTCAAAGTTAGAATCCTTGTGATTTAAGTCTTGGTAAATTTGGAGAAAACTGTGGCTGCTAGGGAAGAAAACAGGTCTGTTTCAATAATACGTCCCAGAGTTATTTTCAAAATGACATGTGCATCAACCAGTGGGGACAGCAAACATGCCTGGAGCAGCTGCTCTGTCAAAATTGTAACAGCAGAACAACTTGTGTATGTTTACAACACAACCAAACTGTAAGCTTATCGGACTCATCATGCTGCTTTAATAAAGACGGCCAACAAGGTTGTGTCATTTAAGCATCTACATCACATCCAGTACATTCACTGTTAAATGGGAATCCCTGGTGGATGCTATTTAAATCCCACATGCATAAATAAACAATGAGAACTACTGTAGAAAGAGGCACTTATTGAAGATGAATACATATAAATGTAATGTATCAAAAGCAAGGTTTGATAAGATGGAAATCTTTTTTTAAAAAAGATTGTAACTTTGAATAAAGATAACTATGTGACAAATCCACATTAGAAGCCTCAAAGAATCAGACTCTTGTTCCATATGCTGTTGAGTTGTGTGCTTACATTGTCCCAAATGTTTCCAACAATTTTCAACCCAGAGAAGTCCACAAGGTAACGATGCGTTTCATTTGGTCATCTGTTGCTATAACTTCCAGGAGAGAGTCAGAGAGTCAGGAGGGAAGTTGAAGAAGACAAACTTAACATTAAGAAACTAAGAAAACTTTACCTCATCTGTGAACATTTGTGCCTGAGTCCCACCAGAAATATTTATCAGCAATGGTGGTTGTTGAATGGTGTGTTCAGCACTAACAAAGCCAGATTGACCACAGAATCAATTGTGCCACTCGCAGGCATCTCTATTCACCCCCCTCTCCTCTCTGTGCTTCATTTATGAAGTTAAATACATTTCCATTTTTCAGTCAGCAGGCAACATTACAGAAGATAAGCATGGTAAGAAGAAGAAGAAGCGGCGTTTCTGGTGAGTGCTGAGTTAAGTGATTGACCTTTAAAAAAAAAAGAAAAAAAAAAAGACACGGCCTGTGTCATTGCTTGCCATCTTACGGCTAATGAACAGTAAAGTAATCTTGTTGTTTGGGGTGAATAAACACTGATTAAAATATATCTGATGTGATCCAGGCACGAATGTTTATAGAAGACATAATGTTTCAAAGTTTTATTCATGTTACATGTTCCCTTTTGACCACCTTCTTCACTTTCTGACACTCTTATTTAATCTGGTCGCCTGTCGCTACCAAATGAAACGCACCATTACCTTGAGTAAACGTGTAGTTTTCTGTGTTTGAACATTGTTGGATAATAATAATAATAATAAAATTGTTAGACATTTCGATGTAAGAAATCTTACATGTTGTATCTTTGAAGAGGCATTCACAAAATCCCAGATCCCAACAGGTCCTTCTCACTCATTGCTGATGTTCTGGAACTCAGCTGAGAATCAACTTTGGGCAGCTGATATATTTTAATGTTTTAGTATCAAATTTCTGCACTCAAGTTGACTGATCTGCTGGGAAGACTCCCACTGCTCCAGATGCATGAACAGTAAAGTCTTTAACTGTTCATGACTGGCTGACCAACCCAACCCACGCAGTGACTAATGCCGCCTAGAAGTGCACAGTGGTTGTGGCCAGGTTGCGTTAGTTCCAGCTGTTTCTTTTATCTTCCTAATGATTGGAATACGAAAGAGACCTCAACATCAGCAGGACGACACTAGATCTCAAAATAGCACAACAGCCTTCATCTGGCCTCTCTGCCATCTGCTGGGCACCTGGACCAAAGGCCTGCACCCTGTGTCTCACCCAGACCTCTGCATGATTAAATATTCAACAACTCCTACCTTTAAGCCCACTTCAGAAACCTGTGTTTGTACATGGATCCACATTAAACATCACATACAGGACCATATTAAAGTTTGGTCATATGAGGTTGACTCAAGATTTTGTTGGATGGCTTTGGGCTTCTTCTTTGTTTTCAATTTTGTTTTGACAGAGCACATCAATCATTTCAGACCACACAAAGTATTACACCTCATGCACATCCTGAACTGTTTTTGAACATACTGGGAATTAGGAACAAGTCTGAAAGGATATGCAGTCTCCCACTGATTAGTCCTGTGATGGGCACAATGAATCTCATCTGACACTGCAGAGGCACTAAAACACAACTCATACCAAGAGAGGAAGATTAGTTCCAGAAAGATTTCAACACTTGGTGCAGTTTGCAAATTGACACTTGCACATTGGCATATGGTCATGATCACACAGCAGAGAAGAAACACATTTCAGTAATTCAAGTCAGATCCACAGCATTAGCAGCAGAGACTGCACAGTATATCAATATATGGTCAGCAAACACACCATACACTGATCAATATTGGATTTCAGAGACCAGAGGCTGTATGCACATGAGGCATTTCAGTTGTCTGTCTCAGGCTCATCTGATGGAAAAGTTGATTCTATCTGAATTAAGCTGTCGACACAGGCCATCAACCAACTTGTGTTTTGACTCTCATTATATGTGCATAAATGCAACTCCAAGTCTGTTTACATCTCAAGTCTATGATCTCTTTAACATGTGGAACTACAGCAGGGAAGCTGCTTTTATGTAAATGGATGGGATCATTTAAATTAATGTTATTCAGAACAATTTACAACAGTTTGAGCATGTTTTACACTACAGCAGACCTGCACACCGACATACTGTGTGTGAAAGCAGCCACAGCAACTGTACCAAGTAACAACACTGAACTAATGTGAGAGAACTCCAAGGAGAGGAGGGAGTGAGGAGGCACCTGGATGCAGGGAGATGTGAATTATGAACAGTTTAAAAAGGTTTTTCAGTTGGACACTTGCACTAAAAGTATTTCCTATTTCCCACCACAATATTACACAAAAAGCCCAGTAGCAAAGTGCTTAAAACAGTTTAAACAAGAGGAAACACAGTTGTAGTTGCATTTCCCAAGGCAAAAATATGTAGGAAGCTCCATATACAACATAGCACAAAAACTGAGGATCAATCAAGGAAGCAAGCAGTGAATCAACATAATGCAAAAGCATTACAGGAAATTTTGCCCAAACATCAGAAAAAAACAAAACAAAAACAGGTGCAATCCCTGCCAGGTCTGAAAGCATATCTGTGAATTCCATCTTACAATGCTCATACCGCAGTCATTATTAAAACCAAGGGATGTAGAGAGTCACGTGTGTGTCCAGTACAGTTCTCTTTTGACAACCTGTGTGGTGACAATTAGTCTACTCTGAAGGCTTCTGCTTGAAAGGCCGAATCACACCCAGTCCACTTCTGATTATACATAGCTACACATACTGTATGGCCCTGCTGGCAAAATCACAAATATGCAATCTGTCTTGTGTTTCCTGGTCTACATGCAAGTTAGAGTCAGCAACACTTGAGTCCAGAGTGGGCTGGTGGTGAACCCAAAGCTGTTTGGCAAGATGAAGAAAAAAAACAAAAAAAACCAAAAAAAAAAACACACACCACTCCCTTGTTCCTCTGGCTTGGCCATACAAATCTGGCATAGAACTCCTTACATAAACTGCATTATAATCTAGATAACATATAGTCTGGAAATACATTATGTCATATTCTACTTCATTTGATCTTTGCAGTTTCACTTGTGACTGAAATATGTAAATATCACTAACAAGCATAATAAGTCTGTCTAACAATTCCTAGCACATGGGACTTTCACCAAAAGAAAAAAAAAAAAGATACAAAAAAAGTCTGTTAATATATAGTTATGATTAAATTCATGATGTCACAGTATCTGATGTCTGACAGGAGACATGCCTGAAGATTTTTAGCCACCTGACAACATTTCAGCCAGTTATCACAACACCTTTTGGATCAGCTCCAATTCATTCAGCATCCACTGTCCTATAACTGTGCTTTAAAATGGAAGAGAAAAAAAAAAAAAAAAAGGTTACTTAAGGGGTACTTCTATTTAGAGCTGTTGTGATTATTGTTGTTGGTTGGATAATAGAGATTTTGATTCCTCTGATGGTCATATTACAGGGTTTTTGGTTAAAGTTAGTTCAACTGGTTTGTGGGTTAGGGACAGCTTTTTTTTTTTTTCTCCTTTTTTAAAAATTCTAATTAATTAAAAAAAAAAAAAATCAATTGACAATCATACTTTGTTCATGGCACAATGGGGCACACCACAGGGCGCAGTACTTCACCTCCTTATAAGGGGGTTAGGTTTGGTCTGAGTCTGATTTTAAACTCTCAAAATATTGTCAGCTTTTACACAACTACTTCTGTCACTAAATACATACAACTGACACACCATTAAAGTCACTGTTATCCCCATTGGTACAATTGATGTTGACAAGTTTACAGAGACATGAAAAAGGCTGCGAGGTCAGGAAGGTAGTGGAATCTTGCAGGAGGAGGTTATAATGGCAGCTCATTCAGAACAGATTAAAAACCTTTGTTTAGATATGGTCAGGTGACATGTGTCAACTAGTTTTTTGAAAATATTGGTATGACATAAAAGTCTATCAAATTGAGAAATGAAAAGCAGCAAGTGGGGCTTAAAATGAATAAAGTAAGCCTTGATACAAACAGATCACCTCATATTGAGTTTGACAGATGAAAATTATAACTTATGAGAAACTAAAAGTTGTTTGCCCTCCCACAGTCTTGGAGAGGCCACATGCTCATTAACTGGCAGCTAAACCCTTGGTACAATATTAAGCCCTGATGGCAGGATATACCAATTAGTTTACCCAGCAGGAAACAACCCTCCTGCTGTCAAAGTAAACACCAACCATAGGTTATCTTTATATGGTTCCATTAGCCTGGTATTTTTTTTCCACCTCATGACTCTTTTTCATAGCAACATATCCCCTTTCACTCTGTTTATAAACAGATAAATCAGTTAGAAGCAGAAAGGGCAAATACACCATTGAACCAGAATATTGTGGTATTTTAATTCAAAATAAGTCAAACAATGAGTCAAAATAAAAGACCCAAAGTACACAATAATGAGAAGGAAAAAAATGGAACTGCACTGAATCACATGCTCATGTTTCCAGATACTTTAAAACTTTACAGTGATTTCTGTTGCCGTTTCAGCACCAAGGACAAAAGGTGATGAACTAGAAGCTGCCTTGAGAAAACATTATAGAAACAAACTGTTACAAGCTGTTCAGTTTAAGCAACACTGTTCAAAAAA
>OMLP01044844.1:0-19576 GCA_900302685.1 Spondyliosoma cantharus | reverse complement strand
GGTTTTGGCCGTCAGACCGTCCACTACTCACACCGAGAGCGGCCACATCTGAGTGACAGCAATCGGCCGATGAGGCGGCCGCGGCTGACGTCATCGACTTCCGGGATCGTCACAAGATCCTCTGTTTTCTCGCAATAAAGCTAATTACCAACTTACCTGCTTCTCCGGGTCTTGCATTTGGGTTCGTTCTCTGTCTGAACATAACAGGAGTGGTAGCACGGTAGCACTGTACAATCATTAATAACATTAATAATAAGAATAATCTATCCATCCAGCTCATAAGTGCAATAATTTAATGTCATTTGTGCAATAATTCGATGTCATTTATCCACTGTATAAGACATCATGCCATATACAGTCATACACAGTCTATATATATTTATCTTTATTTATTTATCTGTAAGAGTCTTGTTTTTTATCTTTTACTGTTGTTTTATCTTATACTGTATTTTTTGTATTTTTTTGTCATACCTCTCTATTCTGGGTAAGCTGCTGGAAATTTCAATTTCCTTGCGAGAGTCATCCCAAAGGGATTAATAAAGATAAGTCTAAGTCTAAGTCTTTAAAATAATGCAATAATAGATGGTTGCATTCATTACAGTCACTCTGTAAAAGTAGTAGCCAAGTGAACACAGAACAGTACAAAACATTACGTACAGCCAACACGTCACATAATGAAAAGTTAGTGTATCCCAAAATTCAATGAAATATTAAATGAAATATTTATCACAAATGCCCCCTTATTTCTACTAGTGCTAGCAGCTGGAACTAGTCTTATATCACACAGAAAACAGACTAACGATGGCTGACACGGTCAGGTTCAACAGATAAAAGCCAAAATAAATTAAAACCCCTTGATAATACATCTAAATCCTGCTTGTCAGTGACCCAACATCATTAATATAAAAGTTGCTAGCGATTCATTACCGGACTGGCGAAGTCGCGCTAGCTAACTAGCTAGCAGGCAATGCTTGAAAATTGGTTGTAACAACCGATATAAAATATAGATAATTACACCGTGCAAATGCAAATGAAGACCAGTATAATCATCACAAAGAGCCTCTGATACAATATAGACAGTTGACAATTCAAAAGACGTCGATATTTCAGCAACTTACCTCTGGAACTAATCGACGTGCAGCAATGTAAGTGAATGAGGTCCAGCGCCCAAATGACGGTGTTTAATTGGAACTAATCCGAGCTCCATACCCCGGAAGTAGGCAGTGAAAAGCGCCGCCATTTTTTACAACGGAGGTTTATGGGAGTGTCCCCACTCTGTTTACTCTATCACTCTCGTTTCAGGCAATGTATGGTCAAGCCCAAGTACTGGTCCAGCTGGGGGTTCTCAGGGGTCAGAAACCAACCTGGTTAGCTTCGGCAAGAGCAGACATTGTTGCAGCCTTGGAGTTAATCGCAACCTTGTTGGATACCACTGTCGGGAGAGCCCTTTTTGCAGTTGCTGTAGGGGAGGATGGAGCTGCTTACCGCGTGGCACCGTAGCGCAAGGACGTAGGTTTGGTACTGGTATTGGGACAGAGGACATCACATATGATGACGAGATCTAAATATTATGAAAGGCAAGACTTGTTTATTTAAATTAAGAGGAAAACCCACCCCTGCCTTGTTAATAAAACGCTAAGCCTTTCATTCATATTCTCAGGGAGACAGAGCACAAGGAAGGGAGAGTTTTAAGTAGGACCAGAGTGTAGTTGATAATGATTCGCTGCTAGCTTTTTGTCATCATGCCTTTACAAGATTCAGAAATGTATTTACCATCTGAATCTGCTGATAAGAGTTTCATATTCTAAAAGCCCCCAAATGATCAAAAATCAAGCTGTTGACAATTGTTATCTATAAACGTGCCGACATTCGACTGCTTTTGATAGAGCACATCACAAAGTAGGCTACTGTGACTTACTGAATCAATAGGAGATGTTCTTTTGACGTTATTTATCCCTGGGTCTACAGCTTTGGTGCAAATTAATTCAACCAGGATGTAGCTTTCTTCTGTAGTCAGCCCAGATTCGCGAGACAGCATTAGCAAGAAAACATAAAGCCAATCCTATGAGCGATATTGATTTCGGAACGTGTCTCTAGGGTCCCAACCCACTCCTACAAGCCTTCATTTGGAGTTGGAGGGGTCAGACAGCCAGGGTTTTCCAAAGCCTGGAGCTCACAGGACTTTAGGGATTTGAGGAGTGAAAGAGCCACTGAATCTTCCACTCGTCATCTGACTCCAGGGCTCCGGCCTGTTTTTTTTATTTTTCTCTGAGACTGGGCAAGATGTCTTCCCTCAGGTGAAAAACTGATCCAGAAGCCAGTTCACCCCTGGTTGCCATCAAGAGAGTTGTATTATAATACAAATGATAATGACCTTTACAAAGGTGGAAAACCCTAGGATCAGCTTATGCCACTCGTCCAGGCCTACTTGGTCCAAGAACTGTTCAATTTCAACTTGAAGATGTCAAGTTCACAAGAGCTACACAGCACCATTCTGATTGTATTTTAGCCTATGGTCTATGGTAGTGTCTAGCCAGTCAAGATATATAAAGATACCACAACACCTGAAGAAAGACTAAAACCAAAGTTAGCTAAGCTACCTAGCCAGCAGCATTTGAATACCAGCAGTCAGCTTACACTTCTTTCAACAATGAAGTTAAATAAACAAATTGTATTGTATTACACCAAAATCCTCCGAGGCAAGTCTTGCCTCGCAGCAGCAATCAGGCTAATGAGACCAACTGCATCTATCGAACTACTTTTCAAATCTGATAAAACTGCTTAAAAAGTTCTGTGACTTCAAGGATATGTAATGTTTAATAGGAATGTCAGTGTGGTGTGGACATGTCAGTAGTTTGCAGAAAAACTAAATACCAATATTTTTTCCTGGTGACTGGGCTATTACCATTGATGTTATTGTCTAAGTACTCAATCACTTCTTCGCTGATAGTCCTCTCCACAGTCTGCTGACTCTGGAGAAGTTGCAATTTGCAGGCTTCCACCTGTAGAGGGCAGTTGCTAGTTCCAGCTCCTCAGCCACCCTGCTACTCAGCCTCCCGCACCTCTGGGGTATCAAATTGCAAGGTGAGAGGTGATTTGATGATAACAAATGTATTTACCATGTAAATACATGTATTGTCAGTGACAATGGTCACTAAACAAGTTATTGTATTTTATCACATTTAGGGGCTATCCAAACAAAAACGCTCTTTACTGTAAACGCACATGTATTGCATCATATTGGCCGATCGTCCACATGGATCCTGTAAACGTAGCACTTGTAAACACACTTATTTGAGGCCTAGGAATATGAACTACAGCGTTTTGAGTTGCTTTCAGTGGATCCGTATGGATGCAAATATTCTCGAAACGATGCCGAGGAAGACGGAAAGATTGTCTTGGTACGTGTGGACTCAGCCTTAAGGGTCAACCAGAAATCTCTGCATGGACAGGGTTCATCTGTACCTTTTGACCACCACCACCACCAACAAACTGGGGGACCACAGCCTTGAGATTTAAAAAGGAAGACAATTTAAAAGCTGGCTACCCAGAGACCAGAGGCTATGACCACTGGGACTTGCTTCCTATAATGTCCAAATATGTTCAGATATGGGAAACATACAACCCTGAATTTTCAAAAAGAGAATTATGAATTTGACCACCCTTTCAGAAGCACAAAAAGTGACAATAATTCTGGGGGAGAATGAGAAGTGCCTACTACTATCAGCAAAATATGTAACAGCATGCCACAGCCTCAGAGAAGGGAATAAACTGAGGTCTGTATTATGGTGCTTAAAACCAATAATGGTTATTTAATAGCATTAAAGCCTGATGACTGGTATGTGCTGGCTGTATTTCATGCATATTTAGGTAAATACAAATAGTAGTAAAATTAGTTATGTGTTTACTCCCTCGTTATGTATTTATTGTTGCACATGTTTTAATTCATTATTGTTACACAGATCTATATTGCTACTTTGAATTGAATTTGGCTCAGGACATGGTTAGTCTAGTTTACCATAAAGAGGCAGTCTCAACGAAAATAGATCTTAACATTAAGATCTTAATGTAGATCTTAACAAAAACTATGCCAAGATGTAAGTAGCAGCCTGGCCTCTGTTTGTCACTTCCCATTAGTCAGACAGAGGCAGCAGTCCACCACTGACCACCAGTTGGCTGCTACATTTCTCCATGTGGCAGTGTTGCTAATCTAATGATGGTGTAATGCCTTTAGGCTGCCATTTCTGTCTATGGTGAGTCAAGGAGTGGTCCCTTAGTCTCTTTCTCCTTCTCTCTTACTCACTAATTTTAAATGTAAATTGCCAGTATCAAAGCCCAGTGACTGTGTGAGGTTGACATATTCAAATACAACCAAAAAACATCTGTTACTACATCTTAATCTCTGCAAAACAACTGGAAACTATATTAAAAGTGTACCTAATGAAGAACAGTAGCTCATTGTCATAGTTTGCAGCAGTAGTTGGAGAGGGTGATGGCTCCTAATCCAGGCCTATAGAGGACTCCTTGAGAGCTTTCTCACCAGCAGCATCACTGCTGTCACCCCATGGACACACTCAATGCACAACAGTTCAGGAGAAGGCACATGGCATTCTCTGTGAGCAACACCACCCAGCTTGCTCTCTGTTCAAGTGGAAGACGTCAGGATACAACCTGAGACAGCGCAGGCCTGGGAGCATCATCACTCACAAGGCATGCTTGCGCAACAGTTTTTCTCCCACCACTGTCACACTGAGGGTAAAGGACATTAAGGCTGGAAGGAAATACCTCTTCCCCACCTCATTCACACTATAGACAATTAACACTTCACAACACTCACATACTTTACAGACTTTCTGTATGTTTATTTCTGCTATACAAAGTATTTTCCCATTGCACTGTGCAACATTTCAGTAAAACAATTCATGTTTTTTTGAATATAAATGTGTTGATTATTTCATTTTATTTTGACACCATTCAGTGTGCACTAGTTTCTATATGAGTCCGTGTTTTCTTCTTTTAGGATCCTTTTCTAATTGCCTTTCTTTTAACAAGTTGACTTTGCAAGATTTGCACAAGAGTGTGCAAATGTACCTGTACCACCCTGTGCATGTGCCAATGGCAATAAAAATGTGATCTAATTTCATCATATATGGGGGGGAGACTGTAACCCTGTCTCTGTTCAAAGATGGGTCTTGTTCTTTTAGCCAGCTAAGTTGGCTGATGAAGACAGTGAGATGTGGTTCAAAGGAGTGGAGAATTAAGCATGGAATTTAAATGGCATTGCTTTGCTAAACGTTCATTGCTGTCATTGTGTCACATGTCATTTTTTAGTATGCCGGATCTATGGTCCCGAATATTTTATTTTAAGCACACAGGAGGACATAGAGGTCAGTGTTGTTTGAAATAAACTGGGGTAACTGTACATACATTATGCATGGCCTATTTGTAGGCTCATCTTAAAATATGTTCACACAATGCACAAATACAATCAAATGCTAAATACTAAGAATAATGTATTGTTTCCCTGAAGAACACTATTTCTGGCAACATGGAAAAGGTTTTTATTTCAAGAGACACAATTTACATAAAACAATAATTCAACTACAGATGACTCCAGTATAAATGTTTACAAGTGTATATTGTATGTCATTCTAACGAAAACATAGATTATAAGAAAAAATGTTAAACTCAGTCAGCTCTTAAAAGGCTAAACATTTAAGGATTAGGAGATAAACATTTTTAAACACGTGTGTTTTTTGTCTGCATGTCCAAAGACAAATGAATTATCTAAACAAGACAGAATTCAGTAGCAGGTTATGGTCTGGGTCCAACTGACGGTTGTAAAACAGAGTCTACTTAGTGAGCGACAAGTGCTGCAGGCAGCAGCAGCATCCTATAACTTACTGACTGCTGGTACTTAATATATAATGCAATATTCTACACCGTGCCATTTGTCATTTGAAGCGAGACACAGATTATGGCTCAGGGCAGTGCATCTGTCCTAGAGGCTGCTGGGAAATGGACTAAAAGCTCCTCCAGCTGAGCCGAGCCAATCACATGCTGAACCCTGGATCACCCTCACTCCTCCTCTTGAGCACTCTAGCCTAACACACATAAACACACTTCCCTGCAGTCTTTCAATCACACACTGACACACACACACACACACACACACACACACACACACACACACACAATCTCACGCACTTTTAGCAGGATTTTTCACCATTGTTCTCTCTCTCTGCCACACACACACACACACAAACACACTTAGGTCCCTTTTGGGGAAATCACATAAGACTTACTTTCATTTTTTGGAGACTTAACCCTAACTGTAAAACACTCTTTGTCTAGCCCTTACGTTGACCAGTGACCAGAAATCAGCTATTTTCCAATTGGGGACATGGTTTTTTCTGGTGCTCATAAGTTTACAGCATGAAGTGTGTTCCTGGAAAAGTTGAAAGTTGGATCTACTGCAACAGTGAAGGACCACTTCAGGCAGAGCTTCTGTCCAAGGAATGAATAGTAAAAAAACAATCAATCAACAGTAGGAACCCTATTTCAGAGAGAATATTAGTCTGTTCAGTTAACTGGTCTTTAGTCTGAAATGTTTACCCGAAAGTAATCTAGGTTACACACACACACACACACATATACACACATATACACCGTACTCCATACTCCATACTGGACGTAGCCATTTCTTGGTGCAAAGTAGCTGAGTACACAGAGTAGCAGCAGTGGCTGCCTGACGCGACCTACTTGCCTGTCTCTCTAGTATATCCTCTCTAGTCTAAGCCTGGTGGGAGTCTAAATGAGCCATATTGATGTCCCACTGGGGGCAGTCTAGTTGCTTTGACAAATCTTCCCTGACATTTATCAATCAAGTTGTCTTTGGTGGAGTGAGGACCTCTAAACCCAGTCAGACCCACCCAGGGAGAGGCAGAGCATTTATAGTGGTTAAAAATGTGATTCAGTTTGTGCCCAGCATCAGTGCCACTCCCCTTTCTAATAATTTATGCACACGTGCCACAAATTAAAATGAGGGGGAGGTTAGGGAATTGTCAGCCTTCAAATGGCTGACATAAGTTACAAGCAAAATTTTAATTAGCCAGGAGGAGTGGGGTGATAATTCAGAGGGGCCCTGTTCTGTCAGGGGGCTTGTCCACATTGTGTTTCCCTTTTCAGCAGGCATCTGGAGACTCCAGCAGGCCCTGAACAAGGTCTACTGACTACTAAAACTACTTGTGACGCACAATGAAATGTAGGGACCTCCTCCACACTAGCACCCTCAGCTGAAGTATTATTCATACTGAGGCTGCTTATCTAGGACTTCTGACTTCACTGCATGTTTCCTATAAACCACAGTCTCATGTGTCTCATACGTGTTTTAACTCATTATCAATTATTTTCAAAGAATACTGTTGTGTTATAGATTTTTGTATACATGTTCATCCCACCAGGCTGCCAATAATTTGCATTTATTTCAATAATTAATTTGACTCTATGATGCCCCTTGACATAACGCCACTGAATACGTTCCACAGTATCTTTGTAAACATGATAAATAATAATGCTGAGCATACTGAATGACAAAGTTCTACTGTTGCCAGTGTTTCAGTTAACATTCTCTCTCTAACAGTGAATGGTGTTTGGTTAATAGTCAGACGTTAAACCATCACTACCAGACTGCCGTTACAGCATGATTAACTTCATTAGCATGGCAATACCATTGATATTAGCAGTGTTATTGGTAGCTATCACTCAAACATGAGGTCTTCATGTGTGTTAAGGAGCTACAGAGTTTATTCATGGTCAAACTGTAACCTGTACTGTACATTTATTGCCACTAGACAACTTCACTGCTAACTTTTCATCTGCTCCAGTGGCTAACAGCTGTCTGCTCTGAGCTCAGCCACCGACTGTCGCTCTCCACTCAGTCACTACAAACTGCCCTGTTCATAAAGGAGCCATGCCACTCTTAAAACACCAGAATCCAAGCTTGGTGGATGACACAAAAGACCCATATTCTATAGTCATCCTTTCCATTTTAGAGACAGCTTAATTTTTTAAGGTCAAAATTAAGCTATCTATCAAAAATGATTAAACATTGTCAGGAAAGATCATAAAAAAAAAAAAAGACACACACTGGAGTGGAGTTTCAGAAAATGCCCAGATGGAGCAGTTGCCCCTATCAACTGTTTTGTGCAGTTCATCAGAGTGTACAAGTGCAACCTCCTTTTAAAGTTTAGAATGTTCATTATTTATTGACTCACTCGATCAAAGCCAGATTTTTAAATGATTACAGCAAATATTGGTTTGTGTGATTAATTTAAATTAATTCATCACAAACCTTGTATTTAATTAGATTAATTGTTTTTTGTTTTAATTGCTTGACAGCCCTAATTAAATCCTTCTGCAGAGAACTTTGCTTTGGTTAGATAATTGTTGCACAGTGATCCAGTGCACACATTTCAGGCATTAGCACAAAAAAAAGAACTTTGACAGATACTTCATTACTTGTATTGGATTACCTTTAAGTCTTCAAGTCTTTGTTACTCATTTGTATTTTTTGCTAATTTCTCTTTTAAAATCTTATATTTGTACATGCATCAATCTAAATGTTAGTACATTCTGATATTTCCTTGCTAGTTATCTTGTGTGGCCTGTCTTCCAAAGAGGATGTTTGTCTGGCGCGGGCACCGCTTGGTGATGCCTCATCCCGCTCAGTCGTCCTCCTGAAGAGATTTCTTCCATTTAAAGAAAAAATGCTACAGGGTTTGTTTTTGTTTTTTTCTGGGGAGTTTTTCCTTCTCCAAATCAAGGGTCTAAGGACAGAGAATGTTCTTTCACTGTATAGATTGTAAAGCCCACTGCGGTAACTGTGATTTTGGCTGCCAGTTTCCCTTTCTTACATAATGTATGTTATCTTTATTAGTACATATCTGTGTGAACAATCATGGAAACCATGGAAAATCCATATTTGCTGAATACTAACTTATCCAGATGATTACTAACATGACTAACTGTGTCCAGCCAAATCATATCTGGAGTGCTGAGGACATACTGAGTGAATGAGGAGCGTCACAGCCTGAGGAAAGAAGATGCTCTGTAGTGGTGTGGCACTAAAACAAAGTTTCCTTCATTTCACCATCATCATATTGCAATTATTAATCTCACATATCCACAGATACATTATATTATTGACATGAATCTTTCAATCGGCTGTGTTCTTAATGAAAAATGTTGTGTGTTTGTGGATGTGTGTGTGAGTGCCATTATTTCAGCAACCTTTGAGGAATATTCCGAATTTGATTGATGTCCAATTGCCTTGTTGTTGGAAACCGACCTGTCAACACTGTTGTTTTTACAGTGCACAAATGAGTTCAGTGTTACTTCCTGTTTCCACTATGTGGCAGAACACCACTGCTAGGATTCGGTAAGGTTCACATTGGAAGCAATACTGCTTCCAATGGTACCTTTTTTTTCGATCCATTAACAAAAAAGGAATTTCAGTTCTAACCATTCACTTCTAGAGCCATGTAACATTAATCATAATTCCAGTCACAGTGCACAGCACAGGTCAGACAGTCTTTCTAAGTTTTATGTCAGTTGCATTTTGCTATGCTGCATATAATACTAACATAAGTCGGCAATCAAACAATGCATACAGCAATATTTCCTCTTAGACAGTATGCCATTCACATACTATTGGTTTCATACCAAGGTTTGGAACTTATTAAAAAATGTAAACAGCAAGGGGGTAAGGAATTTTGTCAGTGTTTGAGTTTTGGGAGATGTCTCACTCTGTCTTTCTCAATAACACGACTGTAAAGATTCCCTCTCAGGTGACGAAATTTGGCACCGATTGATTCATTATGAATTGCTTCTCAGTAGTACCGACATAATTCGCTCAGTACCCCTAAAACAACAGATTTCAGTACCTACACCTACCCACTACCTAAATGTTAGACATTTCATGTAAATCAAATGATAATTGTCACACAAGGCTTACTTACTGTTGCCAGTATGCAGGGCGCAATGGCATGATTCTGTATTTGTATGTAGATGTCTTCAGGCTGGGGCTCTTATCAAGCATGACTATTGTGAAGTATACTCAATTTACAACATATGTTGGCAAAATTGCAACATCATAACGACATCGATGCATGAAAACTCCCAAGCTCCATTATTTATCAAGGCCTTCAGACTTATGAGATAGATCAGGATTACCTGCTACTAGTATTTGTAAGAGTATATGCCTGTGACTTCCAGTTGCAAGTACGTGGTGTTATGACTATATATGAATATTGGCATGTACATGTTAGGCGGGGAATATTATCAAAAGCTATATTTGGGGCAAAAATAGACAAAATATGCTTGAGTTATGACTTCCTGTTTTATAGTGAGACATTGAAAGAAATGCCAACCATATGCTAACCATATTTTTTTAGGTGTTGTCAAACAAACTTATGAAAGGTGAACATTTTGTAGTGGGTGCTACTGAGCCATTTAACTACAGCCATACCCAAGACCCATATCTGATTAAAATTTTCAGTCTTACAATGAGTTCAAAAATGTAATTGAGTTGTAATAATAATAATGATATCAATAATAATAACATCTTTATTCAGTTTAGGTTGTGACATTATATGTATGCTGATATTCTTTCTGACATTTTTCCACGCTTCTTTGTGATGTGTTTTCAGATCTCTACAACTGTGGATTCTGACTTGCTGCAGCTCATCCACAACAGTGCCTGTCTCTGTCATGGAGCATTTCAGGAAGCCTGTGTCACCTCCGCAGAAAGTAATCAGGATCATTAATATTTTACTGTCCACCACGCCTCCCCGCCCAATCTCGGCTTCTGTTCCATACTGCACTTTATGTTGCCATTATTTATTTACTGATAAAGCAGGCGGCAGGGTAAACACCCTGTTGGAGAGGCTGGACATGAGCGGGTGCCCTGCTGGTAGTTGAAGGGGGGTGGGGGTGGGGTATTAGAAATGTCCTCTCTCCTCCCCCCCTTCCTCCCTCTCTGTTGGCTGTTTGGGTTGGGGGTGGTGAAGTGGAAATCAGGACTCGGAATACAATATTCAGCAAAGTAACAATGTTGAGTTGTGTCTCTGAATGTGTTCAGGGTTATAGTGTTTATATTGGAAGGTATGTGATGAAAACCACATCTTTATCAGAAATTCTTAATAAGGAGATGACAATGACAATTCTGAGGCCGCTAAGCCTAACTGCTGCAAAGGTGGAAACCACAACACTCACATATCGTGTGTGTGTGTGTGTGTGTGTGTGTGTGTCAAACTCAGACAGCAGAGGACAGAAGCAGCATGCCTGTGAATGAACCCAAAATGTAGTATAGACTCTCAGCATACTTTTTTTTTTAATTACATGGCTATTTTGGTAGAAACATTCACCAGCCTCTGTGGCAGATCGAGCCTTCAGAGATGTACTTTTTAATTCTGGAACCTAATAATCAATGTGGGGCCAATAACGCATGCTGTGCACTCACTGTCCTCTTTGCTGCACAGCACAGCTGAAGTGCAAACTGCTCTGGAAAGTCTTGGCTGAGTAATATTCCTGAGAGAGTTGGCCGTTGGACGGTGTGATGAGTTCCTTTGTCCAAAAATCAAACAACAGACAAATACGTAGTAAGAAAAGATGGATATAGTGAAAAGGAAAATGTTAACTTGACAGCTTCTTGAACTTTTAATGTTGCTCTTAAGCAACCCACTGAACAATAAGTTGAAGGCAAATGCATTAACATCTCGCCAATAGGAGCATCAATATTAAAAAAAGACACCCCTGGTTTTATTGTGATACAAATTATATACATTTTTTTAGCATGGTGCCCTCAATAAACACTGCTAACTTGTCTGCAGATACATCATTTTATATAATGGCCAGTAGACCACTTTTAATGATGCTGTTATCATTCAGTTGGTCATACACACTACCTTCCTTCTCCAAACGCATCATATGGGAAATTCTGATGTCAGTTCTCTGTTTTAGTTAAATACAGCTCAGGGTGTTTATCTTTCTCCTAAAGTGAGGTCAGAGGTGATCTAGCTTCAAAATAATCTCTGCCCTCTCCGTGCCTATGTGACTGGTTAGATTAATCCCCTAGCTGTTCAGTTTTTGATTGTAGGTATTTATGACCACCTCTACAGTACTCGAAACAGTAATAACATGTTCACACTATCAACCTTAATGCTAAAATCTGGGGCATGTACATTATTTTTTTCAGTGTTCCCAATTTCTGATACTTGTTTTTAAAGTTGGACAATCTGTTTCCAAATCTCAGCTGGAAATAATAGTTGGACAAAATAATCACAAATTAAGTCGAGGTGGACAAACTCCAACCATCAGGAAAGATCATCAATATGATAGAAATCTGAATGAAGTTAGAGGGCCGAATCAGTGATTTTCGTACCAATCATGTCAGGCCAGCATGAAAAGTTAGCCTGCAATACACATTTCTTCAAACCCTTTCTCTAACCCATTATTATTGTTTCTTATTTTTAGAAATAGTAGTAGTCATAGTAATTGTTCTCATTACATTTGGTTTGGCACTTACAAAGGAAACTTTAATCCAAACTGATCGCAAGCTTTTCCATCTTAATTAAAAGAAACTCATGAAGTGATTTATTGTGGATATAATTGTTGCTTGTTATCTAAATGTACTCAATAAACTGCATTCTCCCACACGAATATGCAGTATTTCAATATATTTATTTTACAGCTCATTTTTTCATAAATAATTAGATTTAGGGCAACGTGTAACTGCAGTGATAGTATTAAAGCCAGTAAATGTGCTGTTGAATTTTAGCATGTTGATGTTATCAGAGCTCAGATTTGTATCTTTCTCGTCTGTAAAGCAGTAGCTACTCGGACAGCGCATCACTTGAGGGTGAGCCTTGTTATGTGAAGATAGCTGCTGCCAAAAGGTTTGCTACTTTGTATGAACACAAAATTACCCATCAAAATGCATAACTGCCTCTGCTTATCTTAATTCCAAATAAATCACATACTTTTGAACAGGTTTTAAAACCATATTGCTACATAAATGAAAGTTCAACAAATTAAAATCAGCTGCATTTCCATAAATTTCCCTAATGGAGTAATCCCTCTCATACAAAGGATAACATTTGCAGGATATTGTTGCGTTTCTGCCTTTCATCCCTACCTCCCTGATTTTAATATAAAAGTATTTTTTGAAAGGCACTCAGTGACTTGGCAGACAATACAATGCTAGTCAAGAGCAATGCTGACTATGGATATTCATTTATGGCTTGATTTTAAAACAGCACTTGGAAAACAATAAAATATTCATCATCGGAATACAAATAGCCTGGCTGGAGAGAAGAAGAACCAGTTACATTCTACTGTGGATGCTCTGGTCTGTAATCTGCTGCAGCAGTCTTTGTGTTCACTGTCATTTTATTTTCCAAACTGTTAAGTGTCCCTCATCCTTCTTACAGGCACAGGCACAATCTCACAGGTTATTTACAGTTTTCAAATACATGCAGAGAGAATGACCTTGGCACTAAATTCTTTGCTTCTCCGATAACTGCAGTTTGAGAATTTACCACCTGCGCAACAATCAAAACAGTGCTGATTGTAGACTGAATGTTCCTTTTGCAAGAAGTGTATAGGAGGAGGAAGAGGAAACTAATTAAATTAAAGGATGGTTAACCATTTAATGCACAAGCTACCCCATTATATTGTCATGATTCTGGATTTGTGATTCGATTATTTCCCATTTTATTTTGAAATTGTGCCTTTGTGTCGTGTGTTGCTACTTGGTGTTTGCTCTCCTTGGTTTTTGGTTATTTCAGCTTCAGTTATTAAAGCTTGCCTTTTGTTTCTTAATCCTGCCTGCCTCCCGTGTGTTTCTGTGTTTGGGTCCTCACCTTTTTCACAAAGCGGAACAAACTGACCAAGTATGGACCGAGCAGACAAATTACTGGAGCTGATTAAGCATTTTTTATGGTTTCAGGACATGTGGGTGAGTCCCACTTATGTAAGTAAAGTGTCTGCTAGCCACCCACCTAATAGCCTCCTGTCAGCTAGCCACCAGGCTGCTAGCTTCCAATCTGCTCCAGTGTTTGCTAGTCTCCAATTTAAGACTGCTGACACCTTCGACAGGCCCCCCTGTCTCCTTTCTGTGGAACCCACTTAGCCTACAAGGGGCATTTCTTTGGAAAGCAAGGTCCACGACCCCATCCTGAATCCCTGACATCCAGCTCCCTGGTCAGCTGTTGTTCACCGCTGCCCAGGTGCTCGACTTCCCCACTGCTGCAGCTCCTCCATTGGTGGGCCAGCCAGTGACCAGCCGGTGGTTCCTCAGTGTGCGCGCGCGTTTGTGTGTGCATATATACATTGGAATAGGTTGTTGGAGGGAACAGGGATGGTATGGAGGAGAGCTGGCAACCCGGGAGGAGCTACAGGGAGCATGATGACATCATGCATGAGTACACTCCGGCAGCATCTGCCTGCGTGTTACGTTCCTGTGTTATTGTCCAGGGGAGGACAGGGAACGGCAACACGACAAACCAAGGATTCAAATGAAAGTTGACGGTTAAAGAAAAGCGTTTTAATGGAGGAATAAACTTAAACTCACAACTTGGTTTACACAATGCGGGGGAGGAAGGGAGGGAGGTGGAGTGCCAAAGTAATGAAACCAATAAAACAAAACAAGGCCTATTCAAAGTCTTAGTCGACAAAAAACCCTGTCTTCTCTAAAAAATGGAGTGTTCGAAACAACTGTCAAAAGATTCATGAGTGGCATCGCTCCACCGCTAAATTAGTGTATATAGACAGAGTTGACTAGGTGATGACATGTATGGGGTACCCCAGACTTACCTAACTCCCTTCCCCACCACACACCTTCAATATCCAAAACAAAAACCAAGTCTGTCAGCGAGTCTGTCATGTGAAGGCTAAAGGTAAAAATGAGAGGGAGAGCTCCTCAGCAGGCTCCCTTTTGCCTCCAGTCAGGTGATTGGCTATGGCAGAAATTAAGGCCAAGGGAGGTGGTGCTTCATGTCCTCTCAGGTGCAGCTCATTACCGGTCAGCACCTGAAGGAAAACTGGAGGAGGGAGAGACAGAAGAGAACAAGAAAGACAACAAACCGATGTCCCTGCTGGGCATGTAACACAGAGGAAGTACTGTTGTGATTGAAAAAGTTTTACTTTATTGTCAGAGGGCTGATAGGTAATTTCTCTTTCTTTCAACGACCACCGTCAAGTAGAAGATTTTTGATAGAAATTAATCATTGGGAGACCAAACTGGAATGTGGCCCTGATTAGGGGGTTGAGGTGAGTCCGTTTCCCTGGTCGGTCGCCTGCCTTGAGGAGCAGCGTTGGAGTGCGTGTAAGTAGAAGGGAGAATTTCCTTTTTGATTTCCCATTTGGAGATCGCTGGTCTTCCCTGAATGAACAGCAAGGAGTTGTGTGAAATGGACTGTACTGTTTGTAAATTCCAAACCCTGGATTTGATCAAAATTGTTATGTTATGGGACAACTACTACTCTGTAATAAAAACACACAGGGAATATTAAATATTTAATCATGTTATCATCATGTAGGGCACAAAGGGGCACTTCATCCCATTCTCTCTCCAAGAACGGCATCCTGGGGGGCACTTGGTTCCATTTTTTTCCACTGGGACCAACATTAGGTTATGTATGGCCTTCTAATCCACCAGTGGTTAAATATATCAAATTGAGCAATATGCCCTGTAAGAGAGTTAAAGGTCCTAAATGCCAAATTGGGCCCCACTAGTGTCGTAGTTCAGCACTGCATGTTAGACCAAAAAAAGAAAACAGCGTGTTGGGCACACCTCCCCTCTACCTTTACCCACCATTAGCCCCGTCCCATCTACCCCGATGTTCTCAGCAGCACAGAGGAAGGAATAACGTTAACTGTGGAAATCCTGTGGAAGTCCACAGAAGAACACAGTTTTCCTGCGGAATTGGGCTACTCCAGAAGTGTTTAAGGGTAGGTAGACCTATTTCATGCTAATGCAGTCTTGACTCTGTTTTTTGTCCCCAAAAGTGTTATAAGTCAAGACACACACACAACCTCACTCGCTATGTCTATTAATGGGGTGGTCAAACCAGTTTCAGTGGGAGGGGGCTCACGTGCACAAATTGACTTTAAAACATAAAAGCTCAATAATAATAATAATAATAATAATAATAATTACACAGTGAGGGTGATGATGGTGTGATGTCACTCTCTGCTCAGGACATCTTTACTCCACCATATCTTTTCATAGCAAATAGTTGCTTCTTGACTTCTAGTGAGGCTGAATGTTGTATACTGGACCTTTTAAAAGGTTGTATCTAGACAAAAGTTATGCAAGTAATTTTGCATCATATGGGTTATTTTATGGTCTTTTTTTTTGCTTCTTTTGAGATGAGATAACTGTCCTGGAGCTATTGTTTTAGATGTTCGATGTTTATATTTCTCCGCTTGCTTAATGAAAGATGATGGCAGGGTACAAGTAAATAAACTGTATTAACCTAATCAAAAATCACAGACTTGTCTTTCCTGTATTGTAGTTCTTGTCCTTTTGGCTTAAACCATAATTTTCTTTCGTATTTAAGCACTCTTGCAATTGTCTATCCTGATCTCTGTTTATTTAAACATATCTATTACGTATGCAAATACTAACTACATGATGAAAACATGTCACAGCACCAGTCAACAGACTCTAATGAAACATTTGCCTGCGAAGAGCATAAGAGTACACAGCCATAAAAAAGAGGGAGGATCTGATTATGTATTCTCTGGGGATGCTGGAAATAGGGGGCTCCTGGTTAACTGGATTGGGGTAGCACAGGGAAGGGAGGGGAGAGTAGTCCAGCTGGAAACAAAACAGATATGTGCCCACAAAACAAACCCCCCCACCCCCAAATTTCAGCTGGTGCCACCATGAACCCTGAACCCTGACTTGACCTTGTCTACAAAGGCCGTTCTCTCTGTCTCCGCCTAGGTCTCTTGCCCTTCCCCCTTTATTTTCCTCACTGACGCTCAGCTTCCCTTCAGTGAGTCTTCCTCAAAGAGACGGGCAGTACTTCAGCACAGCGACAGACAAGAGGAGGGGAGGTACAAATGTTACTGTACTTGCTGTGGCGGAAACGATTTGAAAATGAATAATGCTTTTTGAGTCCCTTGAGGCACTTAAGTCTTTCTCACTTTCGTTCTCGCTCTCCCTCTCTCTGTTTTTTAGGGAGGTGTGGGGTGAGACTGAATTAGCATAAAGGAACAAGCACAACAACAGCAGACTCTGAAAGAGCTAACCGGTGGGTGGATTAAGTATGTCATTGAATGGGGTTCTGTTGTAAATAATGGGGTGGGGTGGGACCTCATCCCCATCTGGTCTTTTTAAAGAATACCTTGTGGTAATTACCCCCCAGACAGCATTGTGGAGCGCCTGGGCCGTCCGGCCAGGTGCCTGCAAGCCCCGCTGCGTCTAGCCATTCACTGGCACTGCACGCTGCCCCTCAGAAAATGGACCCAAGGTCACCACCTGATTTTTTAGACTCCTACTTTACATGGTTGAATTAAAAAATATAAAACCCAGTGCGGTGTGGACCCTAAACCGACCGTCACCAGAACAAGGTTTTTTTTTTTATGTAAATTTTTTTATTGTGGGGTGAGATTTTGATATCTAGTTCCTTTTCTGTCAGCGAATACTGTATTGTCCTAACTGGCAATAAAGAAAGAACGGCTGTCTGAAACAATCACACAAAAACGTGTTGCATAGTTTTATTAACTATCTATCAGATTATTCAGAGTTAGATGATTAATCTAGGATTTCAAACTCCTCTTTCTAAACGGAGTTTGTTTGGCTGCCCTCCTTCAGAGAGGGAAGGGCCCAAACTCTTGACCCTCTAAGGGGAGATGGTAGTTGCAGAGAATGGCTCTGATTCTTTTTTTATTTTATAAAATTTTTATTTAATGTTATTTTAGATTTTCTGTACATCTTAAAACAGCTCCTGCACCTATTTTGACAGACATGCATGAATTGGTGCACATATCCATTGCACATCTACAAAAAAGTCCCTTGGTGCCACTACCTCAACTTCACAGTTAGGCCCCGTCCAGACGAAAACGCTCTTTACTGTAAACGCACATTTATTGCATCGTTTTGGCCGACCGTCCATAAGGATCCTGTAAACGCAGCGCCTGAAAACGCACTTTTTTGAAAACGGGTCTCAGGGTGGAAAAATCCGAAAACGCAGCCCTCCCGTTCTCTTGTGGATGGCGAATCCGCATACTTTCTGAAACGATGACGCCATCGGCCCACCCCTCGACCTCTAGCCTTCGACCTCTGAACCCCACCACGTCTCATAACAACAACAACAACAACAACAATGGCGGATCTGCTTGTGTTCGTGTTTCTTGCAACTTCCTCTCCTTGTAGTCGAGTGTGAGTCGCAGCAGCAGTTCGACCTCATTATCGGTCCACACAAATGATTCTGGTTTCCTTGCACTAGTCATTTTCATCTTCTTCTTCTTGTTTTTGGATTCTTCTTCTACTGTCTGTAAACAGTGCGCAAGTTTAATGCGCTTGCTCCGTCTCTTCTTCTCCGTTTTCAGCTTCTTCTCCGTTTTCAGCGCGCAAGCTTAATGCGTATGCTCCGCCTCTTCTTCTCCACCTTTGGTGAATTTTCAAGCGCCCCTAGACGCCTGGAATATGAACTACAGCGTTTTGAGTCGTTTTCAGTGGATCCATGTGTATGCAAATATTCTTGAAACGGTGCCGAGGAAGACGGAGAAAAAAAAGATTGTTTTGGTACATGTGGACTAGGCTTTAGGCTGCAGCAACATGGTAAAGGTCGATAATTCAGTGTTTCCCACAGGATTTTGTGAGACTATGGGGGATGGACCTCACACCCTTTTTTTTTTTTTTGCATATTTTAAAATTAAATGTACCAATATAGTGCACTTTGAGAGAACAATTAAGAGGCTATCTCATAAATAACATGACCATAAATTAAAAATTGTGGAGACTTTAAAATGTGGAAAATAATCAAATATAACATTAAGCTTTGGCTCTGCTGCCTGGTGATTAGTCCTGACAATGTACTGTACTACACAGCTCTGGCTATACAATGTGAGCACAAGCCTATGAGCTATAGTCAGTTACAATCTATTGATTTTAATCTTGTAGCCCATCAGTCCTGAATTGGACCTAAATGTTGACTGAGACCAGATAATCATTGTCTTGTTTTAAAATAATGAGCGCCCATGAGTACCATCTTAACTGCATATTGTCTGGTCTGTGTGGTTTAGGTTGCTGCTTGAAAACATGAAGGTAATTTCGTGTGTGTGCAAGTGAACAAATTAACACACACAAAGGAGTTATCTTTTTCAGGCTGCGGTTCATTAACACTGTTGTTCGTTGGCATTATCAAACATAATTGATAATGTGAATTGTATTTCAGTGTGACGTTTTTCAGACACAGAGTCACAGACCACCGCTGGAAGTGGCTGGTAAATAAAACAGCACGCGTGTGCGAGAGAGAGGCTACATACTACCCAGCTAGGCTAA
>OMLP01044843.1:20417-36446 GCA_900302685.1 Spondyliosoma cantharus | reverse complement strand
ATGCAAAACCTGGATGTGGCTAAGGGAAAAGAGTTACGTTACCCATTAGCTGCGTGCATGACAACTCAGCAAAAACAACTTCAGCAGTCACAGTGGCACACACACACACACGCACGCACACACACACAAATTATAAACGCTTTGTCAAACCTATGAGGAAGGGATCTTACTGCACAAGTCATGCAGGTTCATGCACAACCTCTAAGCACATACAGACACATTCACACTAACTGTAGCAAGGACATTTAAAAGGCTAAGTGACAGTGTTAGAAATATACAATAATAATCAATAATCATACAAGATATATAATAATATAAACATTATGTGTTAACTACATCGAAGCTCTTTGACGAATAAGATCTGCATTATATGATCAGGTAAGTCCTTATATTCTTTACTTACGTCTTTGCTGAATGAATTTTAGTTAATCTGATTAACCCAGATGAGAAAGGACATCAGGAGATGTGGTGCCATACGTTGTTTTGTACTGTAAGTATTTAATGAAGCTCTATCGAGGAGAACATAGCTCAATGGTATGTGTAGTGATACAGTGTAACGCTATGCTAGTTCTCCAGGACACTTCTCGAATACTCTGCGGAGAAGTGCTGACTTAAGCCGAGTTGTATTTGATGGGTGAATATAGAGTTTGTTCTATCATCGAGCCAGTGCTACTTTCATATGTCACACAGTGAAAGTTAAATGCTTGAGGGAACAGATGTGACCTCGGTTGCCAACCGTCCCCCTGTGACTGATAAGCAGTGTAGGGAGGGGAAGAGGAACCTCTGAACCTGAGCACGACCTGAGTGTAACTTCACCTCCTGGGTGAGCAGAGAGGGAGATATATCCACAAATGTATGACTATGAACGTATGAGACGTAACATGGAAATTCCTGCTTGTTATGCTGCTCAATGCTTTAATGGAACAAAGATGCAGAACAAAGGCAAGATGAGAGGGGAAGCATCTCTCTAATATAAGACCCAACTCCTTGAGTCCCTGTTTGATTATTTTCGTTAAATGTATCCTTCTGGTGAGATCGCCACTGATCCCACTTTAATTAAATCAGATCTAGATACTGTTGTAGTTACATACATTCCCTTCTTCACATACTATTAAGGTAAGGTAAGCAATGTCTGCTATCCCTTTTACCCCATGTTATCTGCATTATATAAAGTAATTGATATGAAGAGTTTAATCTCAGGTAACACACACACACACACACACACACACATACACATACACATTAGTAATCCAATGCCATGGTATGCTCACATAGATGCATGATAAAAAGGATCAAAGGGCAGGAGAAGATGAGGAAGAGTAGGAGACTAACAAAGAGGATCAAGAATAGGTCAGGACAGGGGGGTGATGTATACCTTTTTCCTGTCCACTGGGTTATGGATGACGGTTGTCTGAGGTTCCTGGAAGCAGAGAAGGAGGAGGAAGAGATGGAGGAACATGGAATAAAGAGAGAAAGGAACGAGAGAGGGAGGGAAAGAAAGGGAACAGATTGTGACATAATGGCAGATAGAGGTGGATTCAGTGTAAAAAATGTACAAAGAGACAAAAAAGAGAGTGATATGAATGTTGGATGAAAAGAAAGTGGTTGTTAAGGTTGACAAAGGAGAGAGGGAAGAATCCTCCGAAGCATAGTGAGTGGGTGGATGAGCTGAAAACCCTAATTTAGAGTCACTTCTGTTCTCTGCTCGCACACGCACACGCACACACACACACACACACACACACACACAGTACACACACACACACACACACACACACACACACACACACACACACACACACACACACACACACACAAGAACAAAGATGGTAAAGCATCTGTCATGTGCACATCAGTACAACGATACCACTCTTTCTCTTTCTCACACACACAGTAAGTACACAAGTTGTACTCAAAACTGTGACACTTTATAGATTAAACACGAGCCTCCACATCTTACAGGGCACTGGCACACCCAGCGAAAAGATGCCCCACGAGATGAAAACGGGTCATTATGTTCCCTCACACTTGTCTCAACAGAAAAGGCGAGCACTGGCGGCAAGACACTGGCATCATTTCAGGCTCCGCTTTCTAAAAAGAGATCCAATATGAAATCAGCCACTCCACAAGTTTAGCCATACAGTAGAACTTTCTCCTCGTTGCTCATCACAATCCCTTCTGCTGGCCACCTTCTCAAGCCATCTCTGTCCAGTGGTCCGGTCTGCACCAGGGTTCGACTGCCAGATCTCACACTGGCACAAATGATCTGTACCAACCTGGGAAAGGCGCCTGAGTTAACTTCAAATGAACCGAGCAGATAAGATGTGAAAGCCCCCTTAGAGCGCGGTAAGTTATAAAAAAAAATTGTTTTCCTTCTTGCATCTTTAATTAGAATTTCTACAATTAAATTAAACTTTCATGCCTTCTTGCTCATGTTTAGCACTATTTGTGGCTCTTTTTAAATACTGGTGCTTGTTGTTTATGGCCCAGGTGTTGCCCTATACAGCAGATGCTGATTTCTGATCATATAGAAAGGTGACAGTTATATTTTCTCCCTTTTCTGTGCCACAGTCTGCCAGGAACTCTGATTTGATGTACAGTAATTCTGAACCCATCTCCCCCCATCACCTCCTCAGCTCTCCTCTCCCCCCTCTAGATCTGTTTGAGCCTCCAGTAAGTGACACCCCTGTGATGACCAATCATCAGCTTTCTCCCTGGAGATGATGGCGGTGTTGTCAGGGAAACCGTCACCCAGGGCAACGAGCACCAGAGGCAGCTTGGGTGATGACGATAAGTGAGAACAAAGTACCTGGGGTTTTCAGAATAGAAGTTGGGGACGAGTGGGGGCGAGTGCTGACGGTAGCGTCACATCATCAGTGGGGAAGGGTTTGACTGATACATATCGCCCTGGACCTGATATTAACACCACTGCTCTCACTTAGACGCTCAGCAGTGGAGCTAATTGAGATGATTTTATTTATTAAATAAATAAAATATAATTTATTTGTGATTATGTCAATACAGTCAAACATCAAACCTATTCAAGTACATTTTCCTATCGCCCGGCTTAAATGTTTCAAAGTGAGAAAATTAAGGTCAAGTAAGTGAAGGCACTGAGTGTCTCTCCGTGGCCTGGCAGCTCTGTAAAGAAGGAGTTAACATACCAAATGGCTTAACAGTAACTTGTTCAAGTCCCTAGCAACAGCATGGACATCACAGCCCACTCTCTACTCCCTTTAAAGATCAGAATAAACTCTTCTGCTCTGTTTGAGATCACACTTCCATTCACTCTTCAGTACATGAATGTAAACTTCCCATCTTCTGATAGTAAGTCTGTAGATGTGCAGAGTGAGACTGAGGCTTGATCTAACATCACATGCATGAAAACATGCAAAAAACAGACACACACTTAGAAAAAGGACAAATGCCTAATGCCCATCATAAAATACACTCATATGGCAGCACCTGTTGCTCCGTCTGTGTGGATGGCAGCGTGCTGGCCTCTTGCCTTGTCTGACGAAACGACTGAAAGAAGGCAGCCGGTTCTTATCACTGTGTCACGCCGAAGCTTGGGGAACCACTGGGCTACCGTCACTCACTGACCAACAGCCTTAAAAAAGTTGTTGTTTTTTTATCATTTAATGCTGAGATGGATCTTTGGCTAGCCGGTGTGTCACTGTTATATTTAGCATTGCAGCAAACCCAAACTTGACCAAGTCCTCAGCTGTGTTACATGTCTGAGTTGGTGAGATCATTAGCGCGGCATCTGAGTGTGGCTATTGGCCTGGGCATATAAATGGCATGATATAATGCAGCTATTCTGGCATAAAAATACCAAGCAGAAAATAGCTGCAAATGAACCTCGCTGCTTGACACAACTGCAATTATAGCATAATCAATTCCCATGTTTGCTCACAGAAGAGATCTGATTTAGGATAAAAGCCACAGGCTCCTAACAGAACAGTGTACAGTGTTTTAAATCCTCCTCTTTATACATGTCTTCTAGTTTTCATCCAGTTATAAATTACGTTTCTGCATTCATATACAGATTTTCTTTTAGTGTTCTAAAAGGAGCACTCGTGCAAAATTAAGTTAATCTAATTTAGTATTTGCTGTAAATGACAGAGCAGCCTGAAGTAGCTGTGAAAGGCACTTTGGCAAGAAGAAAAGAGCACATGCAATGAAACTGTCACCTCCTGCAGTGCTTCATCCTGAATGATTAGCTGAGCATTCACACAACACTTGTAGATATCTTTAAAGTCATGAAACAGTGAGGATTGGGGTTTTTGCTGGTTTTATCAAGATAATCTAGCCAAAGCAGCATGGATGGGATTTTACCAGTAGTGATTTCTGTAACTGCTGTAAACTGCTGGGGAAGACTTTAAACTGACCATTATGAGATGAGGTATAGTGCGTAGGAAAAGATATGTCTCATGTTACCGACTGTGCTGTGCATCTATAGACTAATGTACATGTTTTTTTGTTGTTTTGTGTCAAGTATTTTGCAGGTTTATCCTATCCTTACCTGGTAACACAGGTGGGGGCTGGGACCAATTAAATTTTTTTATACAGCCCGGCATGGACTGAAAGCAAATGTAATTGTAAAATCGTCAGTATTAAGGATGCAAAAAAAAAAAAAGTGATATTCGCGGGGATAAAATAATTCAATTTAACTTAATTTAAGCTCTTCTAGACTTTGCAAATTCTACTGGTCCAAATGGCTCAGATTCTGACAGTGAACAAGTTATTTCACGGGGGTTGTGATGCTCCAAAAAATGTATCCACCGTTTGACAGACGCTTCTTTCACAATGTCAGCTTTTAGGAAAAAGTGTTTTTGGGCCTCGATGCATCACGCAACGATGTAATTGCAAGGTATGGCCACTACAAAAACTGTCTTCAAAACCCATGGGGAGCCTGATAGCGACTAGCTGCTCTTAGCTGGTTAGCTCAGTTAGCCTTGTAGTTAGGGAACCTCTTCATTTAAAACTGCTCTGTAACACAATACAGTAATGTCTTTGAGCTAATATGTAAACTGTTATTTCTTCATATTCTGTTTAGGATTAGGTTTTGATTCAAATGTTTACATACACATTACACCTTTAAAGTCAAATCTACACATTCTTTTGTGATATACAGACATCCTTGTGGCACCCAACGTGTGTGTTTCTGGGTGGTTGCCAAACATTCAAAAGTGGTTATGGCTCCTACTATCTTAAAAGGATTGAAAGCTGCTGCATAGATCGAGAAGAGAAGCACACAATCAACACAATAACTTGGAAATCTCCCCTAGAGGCCTGATGCAAAGTAAAAATATTACAGTGTTTTGTGACCACGTGCCAGAAGCCCAGGACCATGCAGGTTTTCATTCCAGCTGATTTCACTAATTTCCACACCATCAACAAAAAAGGAGGAATTACTCTTTGAAAGCAGCTGGTGTGCTATTTGGCTGGAAGGACAATCTGCAGATCTTTGGACTTTGATGCTCACGCGGTAGGGAGTCACGTCTCTACAGAGGCATAAATAAGAGGGAAGGGGGTAAATCGCACTGACAACCCCGGCAGGCATTGGCTGTCTGTTCCTGTTTTGGCAAACTTTCACTGACAAGAGAAAATGGCATGGCAGCAAAATATCAACCCGAGTGCAAGTCACATGGCATCCCCACCTGCTACGGGGAAATGTTTCCTGACAACACCTGCTGGTTTCAGACCTTTCCAACTGCTGTGGCCATCGCAGCGGCTTGGCAAAGATCAACCACATTTCACAATACAGAAAGAGACAGATTACAGACAAAGGTGAAGGAGTAGGGGAGTAAGGTAGGGTATAGGTGTCTTAAAGGACAGACGGACAAACACACACACAACTAAAAGGTGGGGCTTAGGAGGTAAATACCAGAGCAGGTGAAGGGATGTTTCCTTTGGGGCTGGTGACTATGCTGTTTTTGGTGCTGTTTGTCTGGGGCTGTGCAGGAAAGGAGAGGGAAAGGGAGGAGACACAACAAGAGTGTTAACAACAGCAAGAGATGGGTGGGTTTGTGAGTGTGTGTCCATGCACTGTACATAATGTGCCCTTTTGTATCCAATTTTGTGTTCTTGTCCAGAAAAAAAATTTGAGGAGAAGTTTGGGATTTTTGACTTGATCTGTCTCTGAAAAGTCTCCCCGTCATAAGTCATAAAAAAACAATAGTTGGCTACACTACCAGTAGAGGTGAAGAGAAAGATGAACTGAGCCTAATGTGCTGTTGATATACGGTCTGAGCTTAAGTTTAACATTTAAGGTTACACTTTTTATCTTGCAATCAGTCTGTAATTGAAAATATGACATTAAGGGGAGACACTACAGGTAAAAAAAAAACTCTGGCGGTTAAGCTGTAAATAAAGGTCCCTACAAACATAAGATAAACATAAGTGACTGAGTGTGGAGTCCAGTAACAGCAGTGACAAAAGGGTTACCTTAATAATTCATTTTGCGAGACTGATTTGTAATGCTGAGAGGCGACATGAGCGAGACTGTGTGACATCATCACGTGTCGCAGCTGCTTAAGAGTCCACACCGCAACGATTCCACCGTTTGGCCGCAATAAATCCCCTTTATAAGCCACAACGTCTGCTCTTTTGAAGACCACACATCAAAGACCGGCCAGTGCTTTATAGCTGAGTTCAATCGTAATGATATTTGCATTGAATCTACATTTGTAAATAATCTTAATCATCAAACACGATTACACCTAAGTTAAATTCATACCAGTCATTGATAGAGGTCGAGTAGAGAACCTAGCTCTAATGCTAATAAAGCTAGCAAAGCGTTTCTACCTCAATTTAAGAAAGGAAGAGAAAAGTAGAGTGTGTATATGTATGGGTTTGGGGTGTAATTTCTGGAAGCCACCAAGTTTAATCAGGAGAGGAGAGGAGAGGAGAGGAGAGATTATACGTCAGCACATTCAAGTGCAAACACACAACACAATGCATGCACACACAAAACAGCCATGAAAATAAAAGCTGCTGTAAGCTGACAAAAAGCTGACATATAGGCATTTCACATTCACACCCGAGCCCAAACAAACACCCACACTCACGCGCGCACACATTAAACCCATCTGAAGCCATCACTCCGCTGTCTCTGCGGAGCAACAGGAAATTTATTTCTCATCAAAGTAACGATTAAAGGGTGTGATGTCGTAGTTGAAGCTTGTTTGCAGTATCAACTCAGGGTCTGAGCATGTGCGTCACGAATGTCTGTGGTGAGAAAGCCCCTTATATTCCTGGGTGGCAGATAAAAAAAAAACTGGCTAGATGACAGCAGTCCAGACCAAAGCTTCGCCTGTGGTGAGACAGCTGTTGACGTCCAAAGTCACACACCTAAAACGTTTGTCATCTTGAAAGCAAAATCATGGTGATGCAATTAAACACATCAGCGGATAGGAATTGCAAAGAGATGACACATCTTCACACAATCAATACCTTTTAATGATCATAACAAGAACAAGGATGGAGAAAAAAAAAAATCACAAGCAGGTCCCCAGCTGGGCAAAGAAAGTCGTGCACAGGGAGAAGAAAGGGGGAAGAGGTGCAGGATGGATGATGGTTGTGTGGAAACAACAGACATGCCAGGCCAGTGGGGAAAGAAGGTGCCTCAAGAAAGGATAGAATGCTCAAATTCCCTTTCAATTCACTTAATAAAAATAAGATGCTTGATCAGTACTTATAGGTGGTCTCAAGTGCAAGTATGCCCCCCACATACCCACACTTTTATTTGTATTTCTTTTTGTTTCAAGTATGTGCAACATCTTGTAATACCATTCCGTTCCGTTCCGTTCCGTTCCGTTTTCTTGACCGCTTTATCCCTCTCGGGGTCGCGGTGATGTTATAGTCCCCCTTTTTCAGGGGGATTACTGGAGCCTATCCCAGTGACTCGTTGGGCGGAGGCTCTTGTACAGGCTCTTGTAATACCAAAGAGTTTTAAATCAAAAGTACAAGCATAAGAACCACCTCGATTTCTAAAATTGTGCCCCTGACAGATCTAGAGCAGCATCCCTGGAGTAACTCTGATGAAATTGAAACATCCTGCTTCTATTACATTTTCAGAATAATGTCAGGGTTAGTCTAATGGCATTGCACAGCGCAAGGGCCAAAGCTGTGACTTCTGTCTGGCATTGAAGTTTCCTGTTTGTTTACGTGTTCAAGTATTTTTTTTTTTTTTAATTTACTGTATGTTCTATGTTTGCGAGGTGTTAAGAAACTAAAAACTCTAATTTTATGTGACCCTGTGTTGAACAATATCAAATCAGTTTGTGTCCTTGTTTGACCTTCTTCACTGTTCATGTTGACTTTCTCAGTTTCTGTAATTCCTAACATGGTGCTGCTGCTGTTGCCAACATGTTAAATGACTTACTTCTTGTGCACCGGAGCTTTATTCCCAGGAAAAACCTGCATGACACCTGACTTCAGTTTGAACAAAAAATGCTTCATGTGTTACATATTGATACTTCAGAGAGGTAAACGGAGTGAGAGGATGGATAAAACAAGCACAGGAGTCAACGAGTGAAGAGGGAGGGAGCAAATAAAAAAAAAAGACCAGACCAGACCAGATGGGCAGGAAAAGGCATGACTGTGCAAATGCAAGAAAAGCATGCTCACCATATACTGGACAGTAGAGCTGGACTTGCGTTTCTGTCCTCAGGCAATTGATGATGGATGGTTTTATTGGCGAATGGATGGATGGATGGATGGATGGTCAAAGAAGGAGGGGGAAAAAAATGATGTGATCGATGACAAAACGTGAATGTACTGGTACAAAGTTCAGACTTTTCCAGACAGCTTGGACAAAGCAGAAGAATAAAGATTTCCAGGTGTTGTTGCGAAAGTGGGGAGGCACACAAGAAAAAGCACAAGAAGGAGTGGTGGCTTCAGTGGAAGTCTTCAGGGAGGGAGAGAGGGCATAAGAGGGGAAGCAGATCACAGAAAAGTTTTGCAGACAGCCAATCTGCAGCCCACTGTTCTTCTGTCAATCACTTAAAAGTATTTGGGGCGACAAGGAGCAAGACGGAAACATAATAGAAAAGGCAAGACAAGGGAATGTAAAATGTATTCTGTCAGAGCACAAAAGCATGCTCCCAGAACTCATTTTAAATTTAAAATCAAGACTGACTCATTACTTGTAAAGTTGCTGCATGTAGCATTTGCACATCAATAACTTATTAGCACGATAATTTGAGGACACACGTGTAAGCACTTAGAATTAACTAAATTACTGGAAGCCTAATTTGTCTTGTATTTTACCTAGTCATCACATTGATGCATCAAAATGCTACATTTAATAACTTTTAGAAACAAAAAGAATGGACACAGTGTGTTATCAACATAACAACACTGTGCAAAATGCTGAATGGAATGGCATTTATGGAAAGAAGCTGGCAGCACGGGAGGCTGACAGTGGTGTGAAGTTTGTGCCAGAGAGAGAGAGAGAAGGAGAGACTGCTTGCTGGATTGGGGCAGCTACAGCTGAAAAATGTCAGGTGCCATTACGCATTGATGAAGCAGCGGGAGAAGAAGAGGAAGGAGAAACCGAGCAGAGGAGGTCAGAGTTGCCAAGGAGAACAAAAAGGACAGGTGTCGGGAAGAGACAGAGGAGGAACAAGAGAAGAGTCAGGGAAGGAGAAGAGCAGGGAGGCCAGCGAACGAAAAAGACGCCTTTAGAAAATGGTTTGGGGCGAGTGTGTGGGGAGCCTGTTGCTAGGCAATGAGTGCGCCGCAGTGGAAGTAAGTGTCTATTTCTGTCGTCTGAGTTTCCAGGGTCCAGACTGGCAGCTATTCCTGGAACCGGAGTCACATTCCCTGCTGAACCGACTAAGCAGGGAGAAAAGGGGGGGGGGGGCACGCACTGCTGCACATGCACATAAGCAAACCACACATGCGGACACCCACGCTTACACACACCCTCATTTGCACTTTCATTCTCTTTTCAATCTGACAAACAAATCTGATGTTTTCACACACGCCACATGTACGTTTAAACATACACACTCCCGCATGTCCACGTGCGTGAGTGCAAAGCTCTACCAAACAATGCCGAAAAAAGCAAACGCATTAGTTTGCATGAACATCATGTTCCGAGCTTTGTCACGCACTATCATGCATGAACACACAGACACATTCATGGAAGTCTTGTGTGGGATGTGTTACTGCAGTGTGTACATGTGCGAGCGTGGGATGGTGAGAGAGCTTCATTAAAGGATGAACAGGAATGAGGGGTTAAAGACCAGATGGGCAGGAAAAGGAAGCACTGAAAGAGGAGGAACAGACAGAAATGGAGTGATGAATGATGAAAAAAATGAACGGGGAGGGCTGACAGATGGTTACATTTAATAATGGAGATGAAGAAGGTGGCAATGAGCTGAATAATGCCAAATCAAAATAAAGGGTGTTTTCAGATGGATGTGCTGCGTGAGGCTTGTGCTCTGGCAGGCGCCACATAGGCGGACGCATGCACATAGACACGTAAGCACACACAAATAAACACGCATGTAAAGACACATGTTCACAGATATGTATCCAGAGTAGGGATGTGGCTTTTCACACAAAATGGTGTGCAAATACAGGCTTAATACAGACACACAACATCGGAAAACATAACCACAATCTCCACTTGTCTCCACACATCACAAGAAATAACACATCCAGCGAGATTAGAACACAGACAGAAAACGAACAAACACATTCAGCTTCAGAGAAAAGAGTTAAAGTAGACAAAAGTGAGATTAGCCAGAAAAACAGTAAAGAAGAAGAAGAGGCAGAGGTTCCATGAGAAAGAGGAAGTCTAGCGGAGTGAAGGCAGAGAAGTGGAAACAAGACATTTGATGACCCCTTACCTTGACATCTGCCTTTTTGTTGAGCAAGGTCTTAGCTGCTGCAATGACAAGCATAGGGGAAATAACTAGTCAGTCAGAAGGGCAGAAACAGAAGTAAAGCAGAAATTACATTTTTTCAGTGATTCACAATATCTGCTACATCGTTAACCTAAACTGAAGATTTGACATTTATTTGAATTGGTGAAAAATTCTTTATTGATCTCTGAAAAGTCAGTGGCTCAGCTGAGACAACCTGAAAAGTTGAGGGCGCTTCAGCACCTTGCTGATAAAGCCTGAAACTTGCAGCACTGTGAGTCTCCCAGCATGGTAACGCTGCCACCTCCAGAATGCACCAGTACTGTATGAGTAATTGATCAATCTATTGCTCATATAGTACAACCCACCCTTGATCTTTATTCCTCAAAACAGTAGCTTCCAGTAAAATTACTTTCATTAATGTTTTTTCCTTCCAGTGATGTTGTGCAGCCAAGACACCTTCTTAAAATAACTCCCTGGCAGCGATCAATACAAAAGCGTGTGCGTGTCATGCTCATTATGCCATCACACGGTCTGACAACTAAATAGGTGCATTTGAGTGACGTCAGGGCTGATATAGATCTAGACAACCTAGGTCCGATGGTGCTCGACAATAAAGGTCGAATGTGGATTCATTTCAAGCCCAAACCCATCATCACATTCATTTTCCTTGTCTGTATTGGGACTAGTCGAATTGCTTTAGGGTCAGAACTCAATGCCTTGTCTTCCAGCCATGCAAAGACATTGTTGTCAGTGAGATACAAATCTACTTTAATTAATTGGTTCACATCGATTCTTGTGCCAAGTCCCTCTTGTGGCCGCGAGGAAGCCGAAACAAAGATGGCTCCCTCGCACGGCAGCCATCTAAACCAGACAATAAGCCCTGCCTTGAAGAACTCTGTGGGGGCCTTAAGAAGGATTTGTCTTAAGTCTGCTCTCTAATGAAGGGTAATGAGGGAGGAGGGTAGAAGAGAAAGAATGATACTGTAGACACAGTCCTCTGATAAACTTAATACCCATAAAACGGTGGAAACTGTGTGCCGAAAACAAAAGACAGTCCCGCAGGGCATTCACCACGACTGCACTGCTGCAGCACGGACGGCAAGGTGGTCCGATTGCGTTCAATAAATTCACAGTTGTCCATGGGGGCCCCAAAGTAAGAGCCAGATTTTCTGGGATGTCATACAGGTGGAGGTTGTGGGTGTGTCTATGAGGATGTAGACAGAGGATTATCGCTCAGAAGACACCAGATGTTGATGAGACAGAATTAGTGTGTTTTTTAAAAAAAATCACATGGAGACTTGTTGGTGCTCTACGGCTCAAACCGTGGACACACACATTTAGGTAAAGACCTTGGGCACCAGGAAGTCATTAGCTTCACATTCCACATTTGGGTGATTATTTGTTTGGCTAAAAATATGTTTCCCTTTTTTGTGTCTGCAGTTGAATGTTTAAGCTGCAGAGTTTGCAAATTCTCACCGCTCCACTCTGCTCACATGCTCGGCTACTACAGATGTGGAAAGTAGTATTAAACATTTTGTGGCTCCAGATGAAGTTTCATGTAATCTGCTAAATTGTTTTGGAAAGCAGTCCAACTGGTCAAACATTGATTGAGTTTTTGATCCAATTGTTAGATTAAACTGTAAATTTTGAATTGAATGAAAAATTAAAGCACTGTCAGAGACATAGAAACCATAGACAAATAATACACTTGCATTATTAAGTTGTGAAATCTAGCAGCCTATCACCTGCCAGTCCAAGTCCCAGGCTCCTCCTCTCTGTCTTACTCCCCTGGACATAATTCTTACTTGGACTTATTTAAAGGGGCTGAGTGCAAATTCAGGTCTAATCAGATACAATCACATCAGCAGCCAGTCGTGTTACATAAAACACTATTTCTGGTGGTCTGGGATTTTATTTATTTCATTCTCTCTCCCCCATTCCCCTCTCCCTCTCCCTCTCCCTCTCCCTCTCTCTCTCTCTATCTGAACATGAGACATAGCTCCTCTCTAATATTCTCACTTTCCTTTCCAAACAAGCCTCCAAGCCAGCTACACTGAATGTTCAGTAGGAGCCTCAACTCCATGAGAATTTTCCAGTGGACAGGGATTTCTTTGGGGGAACAGAAGTCTAGTCGAGGCACAAAAAACATTTATTTTCTCAGTGATATATTTTTGCCAGTTTGAAGTGAGGTTTGCATATTCAGCAGTAAAGAAGCACTACATAATGAGGAGGGATGTGCGAGTGGCGTGATTGTGCATGGTTTTATTGTTATGCTGTTCCTCGTCCTCCCAAAGGCTGGTTATTACTGAGGAGAAGAAATGGGGTCAGAATAGTGTCAGGTTCATTCTCTCCTATTCTCTGATGGCTTGGCAGCAGAGGAGAGGACATGAAAGGAGAGCAGAGTGGAAGAGGAAGGAGAAGGACAATGATAACACGCGATACGGGGCTACACTCTTTTCAAACACCATGATTCAGTCAAAGTGGTGTACTGGATCTTCTTAAAGAAAACCCAAACTGTTGACTTAAACTCCAGTGACGATGGGGATGCCTCTGTGGAAACCTGAAAAATCAAAGGTGTCTTAATTCAAACTGAAGGTGGAAAAGCAAGGGGCGCTCCTTACCTTGCCACAAATTACACATGAAGCAAGAAGAGAGAGGAGGAAGAGATTAAAACAAAAGCACTATTTAAATTCCTGCTTAAACACGCAAGATGCACCACTGCAAGAGCAAAACAAGGATGGGCATGGATTCACTTGAATCTTTAACAGGATTAACAGGAGGAGCCAAAACAAAACAAAGGAAAACGCTTTCTGGAAATGCATTAAGCAACTATAGGAACCCATTTAGGTGCAAAAGTTACTCATGAACTTCTTCTAGCCATAGCGTCTTGAAGGCCAGGACACATAAAAAGATACATTTGCTCTACTCCTGCATGAGGACGGGGTGACCTCTAGTACATTGTGATTGTATTTGTGTGCATGAATATGCAAGATAGAGCGAGGCCTCCAGTACGCCAGCGAGGCAGAGTGAGGCTGATAGGGGGAGACAGCCACTATAAATATTTGATTGTAGCCTAGTGGAGGCTGAGGGACACGGAGAGGACTGTGGAGTCCCAGTGGTCCACAGAAACAAGGACACTGCCACTACTTCTGTCTCCTTAGCTCAGCGTTAGACTGCCATGTTAAGCTTTTTGTCGTTTATGCCTGCGGTTCATTTCTGCGTACCCAGAACAAATAAGTTAGGTTACATTTAAAATCTCCACCGGATCATCCGCTCTTGCACTTGGTCTCTGGAGGAATGTTGTGAAGCTTAAAGCTGGGCTTATCAGAATTAAGGTTATAACCAAATAAACAGTATTTTATAAAACCATACACTGTAAAACCACAACTTTTCTCATGAGCTAAATTCAATTAGATTTTAGATTTACATCTGTCAGGGTGGCAGAAATAAGACTCAAAGGGGATGCCCATGTTGTCAGCTGCATGCATAAACAGGAAAAGTGTTTGCTAATAGAGTTTGTCTTAACCAGCTGATAGGGACATAACATGCAGTTTTCTTGCAAGTTTTATCTAAGCCCCCTATTTATGCAGCTTTGACACTTTTTAATCGTCAACTGTGGCAGTGCGTTTTGTGTCTAAAGGTGTAATGAATCTTTATTCAATGAGTTTGAACGTAATAGCGCTGACTCTAAAATCTGCTCACCTTCGAAGATTTCAATTAGGCTAGACAGTCTGAAACTGAAGCTTCAATTGTTTTTGACATTTAACTTCACGAAAACCAGCCCAGCCTTGCATCTTCCACAGTGTTCACCATGCACCAAAATCCCCCGTGTTGCAGCGCATGCACCAGTCCAGTGCCCCATGCAGCATTCACCGACAGCTCTTGGGCAGTTCCATCCTTAAATTGACAGGGGCGAACTTTCCAATGTCATTGTCAGACAGAGAAAAGCAGAGAGAGGGAAAGAGGAGTGAGGAGGTAAGTGAGATGAGGTAAAGTGGGAGTGATACTTGTGGAGTAGTGGTAAAGTATAGGGTGACTTGTGAGACAACAGTGACCAGGGAAATAGAAATCGACAGAATATAGAAAAGAAAATGGGGTAAAATGGGGGGGTGTGATGTGATGGAGGTGAGGTGTGAGGAAAAAGTGAGAAGGAAGAAAAGAGAAACAGATAGACAGGACAGCAGTTTGGTACGGTCGAGGCCATGCTCTGTGGCTGCGTCTGGAGATGAGGATGACTGGATGGACACTGCAGCCACCAGATCAGATCTCAGACAGGAAGTGACAGATGTGCTGATGTGGAAAATGACAGCAGTAGCTGGGCTTCCATCCAAGTCCTTTACGAATTATGAAGCATCAACACAGAATGGGCAAATGGAAACTACCATGTTATGGTGACCTCTTTAAAAAAAAAAGCCATACCTAATGTAAATCTAATCACATCTATTGTGTTTCAACTGCTACTTGTATTAAACAAAAATTCCTTGCTTGGGTAAAAATATAAAATATGACCAACAACAGATGCACAACAGAAAGTGAGACTAGGAATACTTTTCCCACATTTCTTATATGTGTTTTTAACATTTAAAAACCCTTACTTGCATTTCGCCAATTGAATGGAATGCTTGGTTGCATTTCATTTGTTGTGATTGCTTAGAACCTGCTTAACAGTTAAATGGAAACATAGCTAATGCTTGAGATGATGAGTAAATGGGAGCTGTAGTTTGCAATGTGGTCAGCCATCATGCTCTGAGCTCCCATGCTGAGGAGGGAGGGAGGTGGGAAAGAAAATGAAAAAGGTAGAAACAGAAGAAGAAGAAGGATAAAGTGCAAAATACAGAAAAAAGAGTGGGGGGTGGGGGAGGACAGGAGTGGGGTGGCGTGCCCTGGGTGAGCCACCATGCTACCTTGTTCCACCAGCCCTGCGGTGGTGCCGGCGGCTGCAGCCACTGCTGCTGCGGCCGCAGTTACAGAGGCTGGAGCGGTGGTCTGCCTGCTGCCCACTGTTAAGAGTCCAATACCCAGTCACACATGGAGACAGAGAGTTACAAGGAGGGTGAGAAAGAGGTGAATGAGGAACAGGGGGTAAAGATGGAGAAAGGGTGGAGACAGAATGTGAGAGGAGGGGGGTGAGTCAGAGACATAGCAG
>OMLP01044840.1:0-20525 GCA_900302685.1 Spondyliosoma cantharus | reverse complement strand
CAGAGTCTGTGCCTTCATTTGCATGGTGCAATTGGTCCTCGAGGCAGTGTGTTGTGACCAGACAAGTGTAGCATTACGGGGGGAACAAGTTACCATGGGGGAAGGTTAATACAGACAATACGGGAGGCAGATAATGGGAATTGGGTTCCTGTTTTTCAAACCTCTTATCAGGCCCAGCGCGAGAAATCAGGCCCCTGCTTTGAATAAAAAGGTGGGGGGTATTTAAAGGGCCAGCTCTGTCAAGAGAGCTGCTGTCATGTCCCTACACGACCATGGTTTGCTCTGTGACATTTCCACAGATCGGGGGGGCGGGGGTAGCATGGCGTGATTAAGCCTGCCCTGACAAAACTCCATTGTACTACCTCATCCCCTGATGTTCATTTATGTGTGTTCAGAAATGTGCACATACATTTCCTTTTTTTTCCTCTTAATCCATTGAGCCAACTAGGTACACTTGGTGACATGACAGGATTAATACATTGAGAAAAGACAAACAAACACAAATTACAGACAATGGAAGCAGCAAAAACAATAAATATTTGAATATTTATGACAGTCTGTGTGTGTGTTTTTTTGTTTATTATTTACCCCTTTCCCACTTCTTTCCACTCCTAAAAGAACAATTGTGATCATGCAGTAGGGTTGATAGATCTAATTATTTGATTGTTGTGTAACCAGGGATAGTATTGTTCAGTGGGATGAGTCTATTTTGTTAAAAATTGTAAGTGATTAGTCAGGAAATAGTTATAGATGTTTGGTGCATCATTATCTCCCAGGTTTTTTGGCTTCTGTAATGTGTAATGTTTGATTCTTGTTTTGTTTTTGTTTTTTCCAGTAAAAGTTTATTATTGAGTCTGGGGAATTGAACCATTTGGGTGGTGAGTATGCCGGGTTCATGGACAAAAAGATACATTATTTAGGGTAGTATAGTCATTTATTATGTATGAAGGTATTATTGGTGCAAAAGGTAAGCTCCTGTAACAGTGGAAATTGTAGTTGTGTACAGCAATTGTGTATGTGTATCAGTAAATTTGAGGTCACATACTCTATAAGTTGTGTACTTGTAGATTTTTTTTCTCTCCACAAATACAACACAACACTTACACATTCACAAATTCTTAATTACAGGTGCGCAAATCCTATTTTACAAGTCACAGATTAAAAAACTGACACACTCACATTTTTGCTCCTATTGTTGTAGTATATTTGGTGCAAAACATATTTGTGTACCTGTATCAAACAATGTGAAGTTGTGTCCAAAATTTGAATATGTGCAAATCTGAATGTGAACTTGTGCAATAAATGTTCAATGTATGTAAAATAATTTCTCATGAAAATATTTGTGTTCTTTTAAAACACAAGTAAAACTGCTGGAGTCTTCCCCACGAGTCACAGATTCTGTTTCCTTCCACTGAGATTTGTGGTGCAGAACTGCTCCATAGACTGAATATACATCCAGTCTATGGAGCAAAAGGCGGGTGCTGATCTGAGATCAACTGATCCCACAGCCGATCAGAGAGAGAGAGTGCGCCACCTCCGTTCACTGCAATGGTTCAGTTTTTTCACAGCAATGTCGGAGCATGGAGACCCTCAAAAGTTCCTGGAAATTAGCACAAGCTAACTGCCACTCAATGTATTTCATATGGAGCAGATGGTCAGAGCGACGGAAGCCCTAAACGGCCATGCATTCTTACATTTCGCCGGCTGAATGATGGTCAGACTCTCTAACTGATGGTCCAAGGTGTTTATTACAGGAATCTTGTACACTCGAACACACCTTCAGACACACCGTAAGAGCTTGTACCCCTTATCTGCCAGGTGCTAGGTAAATCATTTTCGTCACGTTCAGCAAAAAACATGCAGGCCCACTTCCAACACGCAGACACACACGATTCACAAGAACACGGATGTTCTCAGTTCACAGTGAGACGCTTTTAAAATAAAAGTCCTGCATTTAGCGTCAAATATAATTAATGAAATAATAACCTGGCTTCAAAGAATATCAGTAAACTAAATGAAAACAAGATGTTCTTATGAACAATTATGACATTAAATGTCATTTACAGTTGTTACACTAACTGACTGACTCATTCACACACACACACACACACACACTCACTCTATCTCCCTCTCTCTTCTCTCTCTCTCACACACACACTCACTCATTCTTAATTACATCGCTATCTCGGGAAAACAAAGTTTCGTTATCTTGAGATCTTCAGAAAATTATCCCGTTATCACGGGAAATTGGAGGAAATAAAATGTATGAATGCATGGCCATTTAGGGCTTCCGTACAGAGCAACACTTGTTCAAGGTAAAATGTTTAAAGAATGAAATTTTCATATCAGTAGTGCATCGGAATTAAATTGACATGAGTAATTAATTATGTTGGCGGATTATTCCCGACTAGATTAGAAGATTTAGAGAATATTAACAGATAAAAGTTTAAGTTAGCACTCTGGATAATGATAGCATCACATGCAACAGGCTGATAAATGTAAATTCTGTTCTCTAAATATAACTTAATCCAACTGTCAATTTATACCGAGGTTATATAGGTTTATATCGAGGTTATTGTGTAGGGAGTGTGATTGTAGTTCAATTTAATATCATTGAGGCTGCGGAATGGTGGGTGAACTAGAAAGAGAACTGTGACATATTGCAGCCCATACAATTATACAATAGCCTACTATATTAGGGCTGTCAGTTTTTATTTGATATTCGAATATAGGTTCAGTGATGCCACTTCACAACTTTCGTTTGAAGGCTGCAGGCCAGGAGTGCTGTGTAGACAATGGTGAGACTGAAAACACATAATGAATGCGATGTTTTTCAAGCAGTCATACTAAACAAATGTGATATCATCTTGCATATATTTGGGAACCTAGTAAGTGACAGTAGTAACATAGTAAGGTGGGTCAGGCATAATAAATCATACTAAATGGGTATTACCTTGCAATATTATTCAAGGAATCATACTAAACATAACTATCGCTATTAGTCATATTTTTTGATACACCTGTGCAACATCATGCATTGCAGTACAACAGCTGTGCCATAAATTCTGCCTTCAAGTATTTTAATGGAGATATTTCAGCTGTTCTGGGGCTGCTTGATGTTGAACCTAGGCCGCTGTTCTTTTTCACCTTCTTGGTTTGGCTCTTCCTTCCAAGATGGCCAACTTTTAAGTGTTGTTTTTTCCTGTTATTTTGTATTTTTTTTTTTTTGCTTCAATCCGCTACCTCAACTTAATAAATCTCCTGATGATCTTTTATTTTACTCTACAGCATGATAATGTTTGTGTTTTAATGTTTGTGTCCACCTTGTGCTTGTGTGTATGTATGATTATGCTGCTGCCTGTCTTGGCCAGGACACTCTTGTAAAATAGATTTTTAATCTCAATGAGTTATTTTCCTGGTTAATTAAATAAATAAAATAATGGAAGCCTGCTGAAGTGTGCCAGAGCTTCCTACTCCAACAAACCCTCTGCGTTTGGAAGCTCCATGAGGGAGGAGCCAGTCTTTGTCCTAAACAGTTCCTTGATGTGGTAAATGACATCATAGGCTTCTTGGGAGGGGTGGCAACTTAACTTGGTTTTTGCTTTGTTTTTCCTGTTCTGTGTTCTCTGTTTTTAATTAAAAAACCTTAAACTTCCCAGTGGTGTGGTATTTAAAGTGTGTGAAAGTGCAAATGCATTGTTTGAACATGATAACCTCACATATTTTTTTGTTGTTAAAATCTTTGCAGGTGGTTAAATTGCTCCTTCTAACTTTAGCCACCCATGCTTTTCTCCTGTCTCTGCCAAACATGCACATGCCTTCCTCCGAGCGAATGGAGCATCCCCATGCAGCACAGCACACCATGGTTAGTCTGCCTCACTCAAGTCTGAAAGTAAAAAAAAACAGAGAAAATATTACGATTTTATATCTGTCGATGACCATACAGGTTTAGTAAACTTAACAGAGTTCAAAGCAATTAACACAAGCATTTAAATGTTGCAAAGCAAAGCATTTATTGACCATTATTTACCGATTACCGTGATTTTCCTATTGTTTTCTATTGCCCGCCAAGCACTTCCGGGAACTTTTGGAGGGCCACATGGACCAAGTGATCGGTCAGCGTTTTGAACTTCCGTTGTCGCCACTCTCTCTCTATAGGCACTCTACCACAGCTGTCTCTGCTGCTGTTAGTTTAGCATGTGCTGAATCCACCGGCGGGAACTCTTCTTCCCCTTCTCACTCCGCATGTAAACAAAAGCCCCTCTCCTCTGATTGGCTGTGGGACAAAAGCCCCTCTCCTCTGATTGGCTGTGGGATCAGTCGATCTCAGATCAGCACCAGCCTTTTGCTCCATAGACTGAATGTACAGATAGTTCTGCACCACATATCTCAGTGGAGGGACGCGATTTGTGATTTGTAGTTGAAGGAAACAGAATCTGTGACTCATGGGGAAGATTCGAGTAGTTGTAGTTATCAATTTGCGTGTTCAGGTGTTCAGGGGGCTCGGTCACGACAAAAAACGTGAGCAAATCAGACTTGCTTGGGATATATAGTACACTATCAATAACTAGTATCTGCCCAGACACATAAAAGCCTCACTTGGTTTGGGTGGTGATGATTAGCGTGTGTGACTCGGGTAAAGAAAGCGGGGGTCGGCAGCAGTCCAATTGTTTTCTGAGGGAAATTCCACACTTCTGTAGGATGAGAGGCTGGGTTGAACAGTGTGTCCGGAAACAACCTTACTAAACACTTAGTAGTCTGTTGCTATTCTAGAACGGTTTGAGACTGTGGCCTAGGTTAATGTAAAAGACCAACATTTGGGTGCTCTTTTTAGTACCTGCTGCAGAGGAGAAAGCTGGAGCTTTCAGCAACGCGTTACTGTGGGACTGCTTGAGTCCGAGACGTACAGTTGGACTTAAACTATCTGATTCAATTCGACTCAACTTTGTTGTCATTGTGCACAGTACAAGTACAGATACAGCGGGGTGTGGAGTTCAGAAGGGTGACAGACACAGGGAAAAAGCTTTGCCTGAACCTGCTGGTCCAGGTGCGGCGTGACCTGTAGCGGAGGGTGAACAGTCTTTGGATGGGGTGAGAACAGTTATTGACGATGCTACGTGCTTTTCACAGACATCGCTTTCTCTGGAGAGCCACGATGGAGGGGAGTGAGGTACTGGTGATGCGTTGGGCAGTTTTCACCACCCTCTGCAGTGCTTTCTGGTCAGACACAGAGCAGTTGCCATACCAAACTGTGACACAGTTGGTAAGGATGCGCTCGATGGTGCAGCGGTAGAAGTTCACCAGAATCTGAGGAGACAGATCGACCTTCTTTAGTCTCCTCATGAAGAATAGACGCTGGTGAGACTTCTTGATCAGGGTGGAGGTGTTGAGGGTCCAAGAGAGGTCCTCGGAGATTTGGACACCCAGAAACTTGAAGGTGGTGACAGGGCTCAACTCCCTTCCATTGATACGGATGGGTGTGTGTGTGCCATCATTTGACTTTCTGCAGTGCACAATGAGCTCTTTGGTCTTCCTGGTGTTGAGAGCCAAGTTGATGTTAGCACACCATGGTGTTAGGTGCTGGACCTCCTCCCTGTAGGCCGACTCATCGTTGCTGCTGATGAGACCAATCACCGTTGTGTCATCTGCGAACTTGACAATGGTGTTTGAACCATGTGCGGGTTTGCAGTCATAGGTGAAGAGGGAGTAAAGGAGGGGGCTCAGCACGCATCCTAGTGGAGCGCCAGTGTTCAGGATGAGGGTTGAGGAGGTGTGGTGATCTAACCTAACAGACTGTGGTCTGTCCAGGGACACCATCAGGACCAGCAGCCTTCTGTCCATTAACCCTGCTCAGTGCCGCACGCACGTCGATGGGAGAGTGTGTGAGGGGCTGGTGGTCTGCAGGGAGCACAGCCTTGATGGCCACCTCCTTGTTGTCCCTGTCAAAGCGGCCATAGAAGTGGTTGAGCTCATCAGGTAAGGAGCCATCGCTGGATGGAGTGGAGGTGGTAGTAGGTTTATAGCCTGTGATAGCCTGGATGCCTTGCCACATGCGTCGGGGGTCAGAGTTACTCTTGAAGTGCTCCTTGATCCTTAGCTTGTGGCTGTGCTTGGCCTTTTTGATGCCCTTCTTCGGGTTAGCCCTGGATGAGCTATAGGCCCGAGCATTACATGATCCGAAGGTGTTGTCACGTGTTTTCAGCAGGAGTTGGACCTCTTTGTTAATCCATGGCTTCTGATTATGGAATGTGATGACCCTATCGTGACATCATGGCTGTTGCGACAAAATGTGCAGGGGGAGAAATTATGGTTTGTGTTAGGGTTGTGGCGACGCGTCGACGTAGTCGAAGTAATTGACGACATAAATTTGTCGACGTGAATAATTTGCGTCGACACGTCGTCCCAAACAAACAAGGGGGTAGGCGAATATCTGGAAGTGGTAGGACCCGCGGAGGCTGAGAAAAGCCACTTTCACACAGAGACACTGCATTAACTCCGCAGCGGCGGTTCTCCAATTCTCTGCCGTTGGTCATTCACATAGAGCCAAGCAGCGCTGGAGTAAAGAGGAACCGCTGTGTAATTCACACAGAAAGCTGCGCCTCCTATAGAGGCGTGACGGTACACATCATGATGATGACGTCTGTATGTTTTCAAGGTGTCTCCCCTGTCAATCTAAAGCTGTTGACAGTTTATAATCACATGGATGTTATAATGTGCAGTGATTGAGATCCTGACCCACCAAACATCCTGGAAAGTGACAAAGTTATATTTTTTCGCTCTAAATTACATGACATTATCGGCATCAGAAAACTCGACACTGTCTCACTCGTGGGGACGGAGGCTGTTTTCTGGGGGACTGAAGTCTCGGTCTGGAGGACTGATCGTCGCGGTGATTTATATCAACACAGCCACTTGAGTGAGTTGAAGTTTTTTGCCAGTGTCAGACGCTGTTTTTCGGGCAGACATGTGACGAAGAGTCAGTCGGACAGGCGAGAAGACGGACGCTGCTTTGCGTACAATTGCGATACTTTTTTCCTCATATAAGTTACCAAAGACAGTTACAGTTACTACATTACTTTTGTTTGGTCATGTAACGTTTAATTAATCTTTGGATTAGTCGACTAATAGAAAAAATAATCGCTAGATTAATCTTTTCAAAAATAATCATTTGGGACAGCTCTATTTTGTGTTATGGGAAGGGTCTTCCACAGAGGCTGCAGATGGAAGTGGATGGCAGTAGATGTTGTAAAGGGTGAGGCGGGGGGAGTGACCCCCCCACATTTGGAATTAAGTTTGAGCCCTGGGTTGGCTGGCCTTTGTGTGTGTGTGTGTGTGTGTGTGTGGGTTAGATGGACCAGCGATGAGGGAGAGTTCTTAATCATTCCCCAGTCAGTCTTTGGTCCTTGTCAAGTGGTTCCCATCATCATGACATTTAAAATATTCATTAATTATCTTGCTGACTTGATGAGCTTTCTCTGATGCTTACATCCTCTGACATATCCCCCCCCCCACACACACACACACACACACTCTAAAATAAATAAATAATGGGGAGATGTGACATTCCCTATTGTCTCACATTATTTTGAAGGAGCCGTTGTTAGAATTTTTATGGCCTATTGTGGGAATGTAGCCATTATGCTAGAGTTCTGGGAGAATTATGGGGCCACCGCTAATGTAAATGTGTTCTCCCAGCCCCACTAATCCTCCTATCTCTCTCCTGTCTCAGTATGAGGCTCTGCTAGTCTCACAATGGTCAGTGTATTGGCTATGGGACAGTTTTTGTATCGTGTCATCTTCTCAGTTTAGACATTTTCTGCCTAAACAGGTCCAATCCTGTGGCCGTAACCAGGTAATTTATATCATGGGCACTGTAAGGCACTGTTAGCAGCTACTAACTGAGAGAAATTGTCCTGGATGTTTAGGATATGCTGAAAGTCTCAATTTAAAGTGAAAGTGCCTGTTGCCCAGAACAGTGGCTGCTTCTGTTATTACCAACGTCCCTTGGAATATGTAAAGTACTAGTTCAACATTTGGTCAGTAAGTAAGTTGAGGATCAATCTCAGTGTCTCTAAACTTGAACCAGGGAGAAACAGTGAGTCTGGCTCCAAGCAAAATCCAACAATACACCTACTAAACACAACAAAGAAAATAAACACTACTGAAGACAAGACACACCCAAACCACAGTCTGCTCACCCTGCTACCATCTGGCAAAAGATACAGAAGTATCTGCTGCCATGCCCTTAGGTTACAGAGCAGCTTCATTCCTCAAGCCGTGACGCTCGTGAACTTAAAGCTGTTTTTGAGTTTTGAGAAAAAAGTGACTTAGCCAGAATATTTGAATGATTACAGCTCCCAGGTCCCTCCTTCTTCCTCTCTGCTGCTGCAGCCCTGCCTTCAAAGCCCCTCCCCACAGAGGAGCCTGCTGTGCACGAGCAGGCTTGTAACCATGGCAACATAGGATGCCAGATAACTAAGATGGCACATTCAAAATAGCAACAACATAAGCCCTGATTGTTCTATTTCTGACCAATACAACTACATTACGATGATGAGTGCTTCATGCCGAGTCACTGTAGTAAGCCCAGTAACAAACAATATTCCTCGCATTGCGGTAGACAGAGTTACCAGCTAATCATTCAGGTAATCATCAACATCATGCTGCCTTTCTGAAGCAAACGTTATTTCTCTAAACCAATTCAACCACTTCAGAGCGTACTGAACACAAACAAACGTTATAACTGCCCGGTCACTTGAAACACACTTTTGCTAACCAGTAGCCATCTCTCTCTTCTCAGACACTCCCCTTGGCTCTGATTGGTTGTGTTCACCCGGGAGCGGTGGATTCTTGCAAATCAAATTACAGCCACTGGGTGGAGCCACAGACAGTGGATTTGTATACAGCTGACCTGTATCTTATTCTACTGTCAGATCATAATGACAATTTTAGCAAATATAACAAAAAATAGCTACAGACTACAGCTTTAATTACATTTTAGAAACAACCATTGAGAACAACACAAGGTCCAGCAACTTACTTTTTGCAGACCTTCTTGACCATGTTTGGTGCATTTTCAGGGCACAGTAACACTTCAGTGAATATCTAAAACAACAAATAAAAATAATAAACTGATTGTGCTTATTGAGATGTTGTGTGGCTAAGCATAATAATTACGTTATATAGTACCAATCATAGGGTCTGTCAAATGATCTCTCCTAAAAGCAACGTGTCACAACATTTATTGGCAAATACAGCTATTTCTAGTGTCAATGCATAAGAATGGAAAGGGAGTAGTATGATAAGTGGGCATATGTCGGGGTGCCTCTTTACTAGAGGTTAAGACACCAACCATAAATGTCCCTGGAACAAGTTTAGCTGGGGACCTGCCTTGTTTCCGACCATCACTCTTCTAGAACTATCTAATAGAGGCTCTATGAAATAAAACCAAGAACAGTGGCCATATTTGAGCAGACAGTTATTGTAACCTCTATCTCGGATGTGAATTGCTGATTTGATCTTCCTCAGGTGCCAGAAATGATGCTGCTAACTTAAAAAGGAACTCCACCGATTTTAAACATTATAGTCTAATTACAGGTCCCAGGGAGTATTAATGCCTATGTGGAAAAAAAGAAAATGGCTGTAAATTGTCAAGTGATGTCACTTTAGTCAGAGTCTGTTGGAGCTGAAGACTTCAAATTTGAAATGAATGTGTAGCTAGAATGAAGTTAGGTTACCAGAGTCTTGTTCGCTTGCTGCACTTGATGCAGGGATGGCGAGGATAAATCTCGCAATCTGAGCAATATTGGGAAATGAGCTCTCCCCACCAGGACAAAACATCAAAAGAGTCCTCTTTAGGTGTTTTGTAATCAATGTAAGCAGCAACTTTGTCCTGATCCTGCGGGCCTCATCACTGGAATCCTCTATGTCCGATAGTGTGTCCACTGACACTCAAACTCGCTTCTCGGGTGAGGGCCGGGGGCACTGCATGGGACTTCCACACTTATCCTTTATTTTACAGAATACTGAGGCACTTCTCCTTCAGTGAAGTAATGGTCAAGCTATCAGTTGATGAGGCTTGCAAGCGGCGTCTTTGCCGCTCATACCAAACAATGGACAGATGGAGGGTTGGAGTTGGAATGTCAGACAGGGTCCCTTCATCCAAGTCTGTCATGCAGTCAACTTCCCCTCGCTCTTCCAGAAGTGTGCGGATGTCTTCATATTGACTGCTGATGGACACTAACATTTTATGCAGTGAATTCCAACAAGTCTCTACAGAGGCTTTGAGAGTCTTTTTCAGGTGAGCCTGGAGGTTGCTCTGCTTGAAATATGACACCAGTGACTTGGCCGAGTCAATAAGAGTAGTTATCTCCTCTCCATACACAAGTATCCCGGGATGGTTTAAGGGTAGTGGACCGGACCGTGTTGAAGATATGGGCAGCACAGCTCAATCGTGTCACTGTGTGCAAGGCCGCAACTATATTTCCTCCCCTGTCTGCAATGTAGACCAATTTTGAATAGAATTCCTCAATGCCAAATTTTCGTAATGCACTGATGATGGCTGGTTTTATATTGTCTGCCGTTTTACACAGTGCACTGTCCCACTCCGAAGTGCAATTAGCTCAGACTTGTTGTCGATGTATTGTACAGTGACACAGTTTTCCTATAGTCATCCGTCCACATGTCCAAGGTAACGTCACCATTACTGTCCACTAACCGAGTTTTCAGTTTGGGGATTGTTTGTTGACGAACCTCCTCAGCATATGAGTTCACTCCACGAGAAACTATGGTAGGATCCGGCAGTAGTTGCTTAGCATCCACATGGCCAGCCCGAGCACCAACATCTATAAGCCCCTGCGCTAATGCAGAAAATCCTTCACCGTGTACTGCCTCAAAAGGTCGACTATCGTTGCATACAAAATTCACACATAGCCTGGTTATAGTGTCTTTATGTGGTACCTTCAGTTCTGTCCTCTTTGGAAAATAGGTTTTGATGGTCATGCTTGGTTTGATACCACAGTTCTCTGCATGCTTTGTCAGCAATGGTGCCACACTTGCGGTTATCATAAACTAAAACTTTCAGGCAGATTTTACCGTGAAGCCTTTAACAATGTTATTTTCGTTATCTGCGATAACTCCAAATTTCTCTTCAGGATCCATTTTCTGACTGCTGGCAGATCGGAATGCAAGTGAAGTGAAAGTAAGCTAGCGGGGAGTGGGAGTTCTGGGAGGGCACAAGCATGCATGATTAAGCTCATATGAAAAAAAAATGCTTATCATTTTGAAATGCATTTACATTACATACAATACAACATTATTTTTCACCCGTTTCAACCTGTTTTGTGCGGGTCACTCGTGCCCGCGGATACCTGAACCCGTGCAGGACTCTGACATACGGATCCTCAGGTCAAGATCAAACTTCTATGCTCATTAACGACTATTCTGACTGAATGGCTTTTACTATGAAGCAGCTGTAACAGTGTTAAGTTTAGATTAGAGGCAAAACATCATCTATCAAACTCCATCACACAGGCCAGTCTCTTCACACACCTGATGACTGCTATGTGCATATTATGTTTTTTAGATGAAGATAATGTAGATACTAGCAGCTTTGTTTTGAAAATAATCTATGCAATATCAGTGAAATACACGCCAACCAGTTTATAAACTTGATAGCTAAAAATAGATGAGGACATATTTTGTTCAGGGGGATGACAATCCATTTGTTTTTGTTTCGCTGATGGTCATTGCCCATGCCGCCTTCAGATCACATGCTCCACCTCCCACTCAGTCAGTTTACATTTCTCATCCATCTTGCCCCCACCATACACCTATATTATACCATAATAGTAGCAGCAGATATGTGATGGTGGGTGAGACGATGACCTACTAAGGATCAGGTGGCAAAATCATGTTTGATTTATTTGTGCACCTCTTGATATAAGCTCATCACTGCACAATATAAACCAAAGAATACCTGCAGCAGAGCAAGGATAGGCTTCCTCAAAACAGTCCTAACAGTCTTCTGGGGACCTAATTTTCCTCTGAGAACAGACAGTTTATTCAGTTAATTACGTATTTTCTAGATTATAAATCGCTCCGGAGTATAAGTCGCATCAGTCAAAAAATGCATCACGAAGAGGAAAAAAACATATATAAGTCGCAGCTGACTATAAGTCGCATTTATTCAGAAATTTATTTCACAAAATCCCAGACCAAGAACAGATAGTTAATCTGGAAAGGCAAGTTATTTAACTACACAATAGCACACAGAACAACAGGCTTAGTAGGTGTCCGGTATGTTAACGTAACAGCTGTTAGCAATGCTAAGTTTCAAACTGACTACTCAATACTCTGTGGACTGACCATCATTGCTCCATTGGTCCTCCCTCCACCACAACCTCGGGGATATTCACCTCCTGGCTCCTTTGTCGCGGTGATGTTGGATGGTCGCCGCTCCGCCGTTGCTGGCGGGGTCTTCAGGTGTGCAGCGCAGGAGCTCCTGTACATCTGCTGTCTTGGTCTCCTGAGTCGCCCCGCTGTGTGCAGGGGCCTCCAGATGCAAGTTTGATAAGGAGGGTGGTATTCCCTCCGTGCGGACTGACAGGCGCTCCATTTATTCTTTGTAACGTTTACTCCTTATATATATTTTGATATATAAGTCGCACCTGACTATAAGTCACAGGACCAGCCAAACTATGAAAAAAAGTGCGACTTATAGTCCGGAAAATACCGTATTTCTTATTTTTTGTCAGGGGGGGAATCAAGAAATCCCTTTCAAGGCCAATCACTATTACTCACAATCAGAATTCATGATCTGACAAACCTGTCACTTTCTGGAGAGCAAGATATTTAAAGTAAGACAAAATGAATAATGGTCAGACTCAGTGATGGAATATAACTAAGTACATTCACGGTAATTTATTGTAGAAATCGTGTTTAGTGGCTGAGATGTTCCCGTCATTCATCCATTCTTCTCTTCAAGTGTGCATTCGTTATTATAAAGAAGAGAAACTTGTCAGATTTCATCAGTTGTCTGGCTTGATTGCTATCCAGAGGTCCACTTCATTTTCTTTCTGAGAATGACTGATGTGGAAGAGGAGATGAAGGCCTTTGAAGCACTGCAGCCTCACGGAATGACTCTTTCAACTACAGACAGACTGGAATTCAGAAGGAGATCGAGGGCGAGCACGTCGGCTGAGGGAGAGATGTTTTGAGGAGATGCTGTTCACTGACACTCATGCGGGCAGCCTCACCTTCAATTTGATAATGAGGGTGCAAATAAGCTTTGTTGGGGAAACCGGACAGGGTGTCTGGTCCAGGTCAAAGCGGAGCTAATGGGAATTGGTGGAGTGATGGAGTGTTTACATGGTTAATGGCAGGGTGGTAAATAATGCAGAGGTGGGAGATGGCGTGCAGGCATGAAGCGCCACAGGAATCAGGGTACAGGCAGACCCACTGAACTGTTTTATGAATTCATAAAGGAGCTGACGTGCTTGACATATTCGTCCACTCTGAAGTCATTTTCAGTCGTCACAAGTGGTTAATCAATAGATTACTCAAATGACAGAAAATTAATCTGCAATTATTTTGATGATTGCTATATTGTTAGCATCCAGGCTCCAGGTTTGTCAATGTCACAATTTGCTGCTTGACGATGAAGCAGTCACATGGGCTCTGGAAACTTGTGACGGGTATATTTCAGAATTTTGTATAAAAACAATCTATAGATTAAGCATATTGCAAGGAACTTGCAGGTATTAACAGTCTCAATTTAATACCGATGTCTCTATATAACCTACAAAAGCAAATGAGATGGACTAGGTATTTCTGGATATATATATCATCATACTTCGTGGCCACAAATTAGTATTACGTGCGCACGTTATACTTATTTCGTGGCCACAATTTAGTAATTGGTGGCCAGGAATTAGTATTATGGCTATTCATGTCAAAATCTGGGGAAATTACCTTTACGTTACACAAGCAGCAGGTCATGTTAACAGGTGAGCGTGATCAGAGCTGATCCAGACAGTGACAAACTGCAGCCCTGCTTGATGTATGCGACCACAGAGCTCTGGAGACTACGTGCCGGTTTCATTGGATGCAGAAGACTGTCTTGCTATAATAAATGGCCCTGCTTGGTGTAGTCGGCAGTTTGGGGAGCATTAGGAACTGAAATGCATTAGGGCTGATTAGACAGACCAAGCCCAAGTACCCTCTCCTGGTAATGAGAACGCTTTGTCACTCATTAACACCTCCACCATTCCGGCCTTGTAGGAAGAGAGCACAAGGCAAGCATTTGCATTTTTTCTTGCCAGCAGAAACGGTTCGTTTTGATGAGGTGGAGCGAATGAAAGGGAGAATGAGAGAGCAGTCAATTGCCAGCTACACTGGGAATGGTGATTGCGCGAAACAATGGTGTATGAAAATGGGATTTGGGGACATCTGATGAGAATATGCTCAATGCTGAATGCAGCCTATTTTCCTGGAGAGCATGCTGCTTTTTATTCTCTGTCGCAATCACGCATGAATACCATAAATGTATGCATGTAGCTACATCCTAGATATGTCATTACATACAAGATACATCACGCGCTTGGTGTCAGGCACTAGATAGAATCTGGTGCAGGCGCGGTCAGGTGGATTTCGTCTTCTTCTTGGGAGGGGGGTTCTTGTAATTAAATGTGTGATTCAGTGGAACTGAATAGAAATGTTTAATTTATGTGTTTTCTTCTCACTGAACCATAGACTTTCTACAACATATCCACTGTAGCTAACATAGTGTTTCCACGCAGAAGAAAGCGTCAGTGGCTTGTGATTTCGTGTTATAATTACCATCGGTTGCTCTTCTAAATTGGACCTCTGCCAGCTAATTAGCAAGATAACAATCCAAAGAACAAATGTCTTCCTCAACGGATACTTTTCTCAGGCTGCTACTTGTGATGCTTCGTAATTGAGACAGAAAACTCGGATATGAATCCAGCCCATTAGCCACTTTTTGCTTAATGGAAACGAACAAACACAAGCACAATATTTTTTACGCGTTTCTTTATATTCCTGGTCACTTCTGATCCATTAATTATCTGCTCAGAGCCGGTGGTCCTCGGTGGCTGTGATGGCCGGGGAAGCTCAGTCACGACTGATGTAGCTGCTGTTCCGTCTCCCTGGTCTCTTCTCCTACCAGCTGACCTTGTGGTCAGAGTTGATTAACAGTGTTGCCTCGTGGTGATTAGTACTCCTGACAGTCAGATCCTCCGATACGTGCTTACAACCCTGCTGACGCCGGCTGCACCGTGTTTTAGAGACATTCTCTTTGTGATCAGCGATTATCAGAAAAGATTAGAATTCAGAACGTAAGATCAGTTGAGTTTAGTCTAAATCTGTCTCTTTAATTCAGGTACCATTCATCAAATCACAGGCTTATAGCCAGAATATACCCAAACTTATTGTGGACGAAGCCTCAGGGGTCCACTAAAAGTCTTTTTACTCTTCCTGAGTTTTCATCAAGGGTTGGCCCCTCGGCTCAGGAAGAACCTTTCACTTTGCATGGCAGTTTGTGCCTTTGTGCATTTTACAATTTAATTCCTCCTACACTGTAGACTTGATTATTGTTTTCTACCTCATGTAGTTGTTTTTGATGCTGCTTTTATGTTTTTATCTTAGCGGAGGCTTAATTTGGCCAGAAATAAGCTCTTTAAATTAGCTATTGTTACTGCTGTTATAATCATTATAATATTCTGAGACTCTCCATCTAGACGGTGGCCTGATTTCAGACTTTTTAGACTGTGTTCAAAACCAACTACAGTTGTGATTCTGGTTCTTGTGATATGTCACAGACTCCGGATGCATCTGGTACCAAGTTGAAACTCATTCAGCTACTGCAGCAACATCATCCGGCACACGTTGTGTTGCTTTTGACTTTTGCAGTACATACGGCAAAGTTTTGTGTTCATCTGATCCGCCAACCCTTATGTTCTCCAGAAAACAGATGCGTCCAAATACCATGCAATAATAAAAATGTCAGGGTAGGTTAATGGATGGGTTGAGTAAACGTAGGACTTTCACCCAGGAGACAGGTGTTTGTTTCCAATAGTCAATGTCCACTTGTTTCTAACTCGTGTCTGTTATTTAGCGGATGTAACATGTTCAACTTACTTCACTTGCGCAATGTCATCGCTCAGGTTTGTATCATGATTTTAGTTTTATTGTTTCCTGTTTTATTTTGTAGGGTTCGTCCTCATGCATCATGTTGTGTTACTTCCTGTCACGTTGTGCTTTCCCTCCCTTGCGATTGTCCTGGTTAGTGTCACCTGTCCCTGATAAGCCTCCCGTGTATTTTCGTTGTGTTTTCCCCAATTTCTGTTTTAAGTGTTTGCTCTGTGTTTGTTCCCTATGGTTAATCTGCATTCCTGTCCCTGTTCCTATTCCCCACCCTTTGTCTTCGGATTGTACTTTGTTTTAGTTACTGAATGTTTTAGTAATTTCTTGTATCTTAGTTTATACTTTTTTATTTCCTAGTTTTCTTGATCAGCTTTTCGTTGTTTCTGTTCCACCATTTGCCTTCCTGGAGTCTGTATATGGATCCTTTCATGCTAACAGTTTGTTGCCTCGAGCTAACCAAATTGTGACCATTTAAATCATATATAAATATGTTTTTTTTTCTTTTTTTCCTTGACCATAGGAAAAGGTTTTAATTTAATTCTACAGTTTAACTAATTAACTGTCTTTAATGGAAATTTCAGAGTTGTATAATATATGATAATAATCAATAATTGGAGTATGCTGTGTTTTAGCATCTGATTAGCCTTTAAACTTGTGACAAGCAGTTCCTGTATTGTTCTTTAGCTTCTCTTAAGGAGATGTGGCCACAAGCCCACACCTGTGCAGCTCCTCGTGCTTTTTGTTGTCATGTACCGTGCAAAATTAGCACGTGAAAATACACCTTTGCCATTGGTCTAAACCACACAGTAGAGCATTTCTGCTAATGTCTGAAGAAATAATGCACTTTTATCAATGATAATTTTAAACTTTGAACTAAATTAGCTTAGACACGACATATTATGTATTACCACTGTCATTTTGTAGCTAAATAAAAGAATGCGGTATAAGATTACGGTATGGTAAAGATAAAACTGGCTCAAGTTTCAAACGACTCTGTATATCTCGCTGTTATGTGTAGCTACTGAACAGAGAAGCCCCGCTACTGTAAGTTCAACTCACAGAAAAGAGCTCTCAGTTTCAGGGATAAAAAGCACGATAAATCTTTTTCCATCAGACGTCTGTTCTCGCACGCACAAACTGGGAAAAATGATTATCAGAAGCCTGCGTGCCTGCGTGTTCCCTGTGCTCGCTGTTGAATTCAAAAACAAAGAGAAGCTGCCGCTGGGTATAAAGTTCATCCAAAGAGAAGCGATTCATGTTTGTGATCCTTGCTAACGCACCTCAGATGCGGCTCCAGTCGTGTTTTTACATATCACTGGCTGCTTCCCCACTATGTGACTGCAAAGGCTTTGAAGGTGTCAGATTAATTAAGAGGTTTCTTGCGAAAAGAAAAAAAAGGAAAAAAGAAAAGAAATCTGCCTGAATTGATTTTTCCCACCTCGGAATAAGAAGCCTGAAAATTATTCTCGGTGTGTGAAGGAGACTTTTTGGTTCAAGGTGCCGTAGAAAAGACAGGATCTGAATGACACCGTGTGGAATTCCTCATGTTTGTATTTCTCCACCGGGCCTGACCTGATAAGACTGTTTACACTCCTCGCACCAGAATATAGAGATTAGCTGTGTTTTCTCCCTGAGAGTCGAGCCCTCGAGGAGTTTTGTTGTGCTGTTAAAAGGCTTTATCGCCAGCACTTAAATCTACAAAAGCAACTCCCAAAAAAACAAATGAAAACTTAAACCATTCATCATCAGAGACGCTAAGCTGCAAACTACAATCCCACAGCTTCAGAGGATCTTGATTTTCTTGAATTTTTCATCTCTTTCAGAAAACCTTCTCAATGGTTCTTGAGCGCTGCTGCTTGGCATTTGTGAGAACGTAACAACCATCTCACCTCCTGGCCCTGCGATGACTGTGGTGTTTGCGTCCTTTTCCCTTGATGCAGCCGTTTCTGTCCACGGCGTCCACCCTGGCGTCCGCCGCCGCCTTCCTCTCGTCGATCTTGAGCGGTGGGCAGGCTGTTGTCTCCAAACTGTGAAGGGGAAGAGAAACAGAAAAGAAACAAAAAAAGATTGCGTTTTGACTCTTGTGCCTTCTCTTGAGAACTTTTCCAAAAAAGTGATTTTTAGAGTTGCCCACACAGTTAGTGCCTCCATCATACAATAGCAGGGAGGATTTAACACGCTTGGTTAGTCGTATTCCCTCTGGTCTACTGGATATGTGTTTTATTCCCCTTCATTTCTCCCTGCCAGCCATTCTCCGGGAAAATTGGAGGTCAGCCATTTACCATTCAGATCGAGGTGTCAATTGAAATGTAGTTATTTACATGCTTCAGTTGCCCTGACATTTTTGGGGAAATGGTGTTTTCTATCTTGTGCTGTGCAGATGCAGCCACGGGAGATACATGGTCATGAGAATATTTTGAGTTCTCCTTGAATTTTTTTCTTATTTCTGCTAAAAAACGGAGCTTAAAGATGTTTCAGTTGTAAAAGCAAAAGCAGGGGAAAGTCACACGCTCAGCATCGTGTTTGAAAATATTTTATGCAGATTTAAAAATTGGAGCAATTTAATTTTGGCTTCCAAATAATGCTGCCATAAGTCAGGTGTTTACAAATTCATCTATTTACACCTGAGCCCCCCCCAAAAAAAATCTTCATCATCAGTCAAACACTGCAGAACGAATGACTAAATAAACCCAACGATCAGATGTGAGCACACAGTTCTAGCCCTGCTTATTATCCTCTGTTTTAGTCATGGGAGATTTGAGCGTAATTACACATTCTCCTCTTCTTTCGAGTGGCTCCCGTCTGATTGTAATGAGAAGATAATCAGAGCCAGAGATTAGGCCGTCAATGCTGCCACCACCTCCTCCTCCTCCTCCTCCTCCTCCTCTTCCCTCTGCGACGAGCAGGCAGGTGCCGTCGCTTTCTATCTTCCTCACCTTGCTTTTCCTTTGCTTCTCGGCATAAGAGGGAGCGCCCCCGGCAGGGAACTAATAATGTAAAATGGCAGACCGGGTGCTTCGACATGACCGAGTGTTTGAAAGGTGGCAGGGGAGATGAAGACAGCGACCGGAAGGATGATTAGTCTGATCAAGGAGGCTGAGGGGAGAGGAACCTTCTAATATCTTGGTGATTTGGCTAATGTTCTCTGACTGTTGTTGGACATGCACGTACAGTAAATGTCTGTTGATATTGTTTCATGAATCGTTGAGGGGACAAACTGAGAAATTATTCACTATTATTGCTACAGTGGCTGATGGAGATCATGAATCTTACTTTGTCATTGTTCATTTTCATTTATGTAGCAGAGTGAAATGTAAGTGACCAACCAGTCTGAGTGTGAGATAAGGATGAAAACCCTCCATCACAGTCTCTAAAATCGGACTTATTACATTACTGATATAGTGTGATACATTTTCAAGAAAATCTGAAAAATTGATAGATTAAATAACTGTATATGAGTATTCATTAAAGGTGCAATACGTAAGAATTATAGTTTCAAACAATCAAAAATGAACAGCTGATATTTTTTGATAATTAGGAACTTAAATTCCCCCGTTCCCATCCTAAAAACCCCATCCTTCCAGCAGACCATAGATCCTGAGCTAGCTAACACTCCACACTGCTACCAGTTTACAGTCTGGACTGCCTGCAGCATAACTGAGCCAACAAGCTAACAGCAGCCTAGTTACTAGCCAAGTTAGAAGCAGTTATTGGTTACTTTTGTTATTTGCTGCCCCCTATTGATTTGGAGCATAAATTCAACAGGTGGCCAATTCTTACTAACGCACCTTTAGATAATACACGTAGACCAGTGGTGTAGTGGTGCCTGGAGAAGTGGGTATACTCCAAGTTGTACATTTCCTACATTTCCCATAATGCATTGCGCGGCCAGCATTTATGCGCCAGGAGAAAAAACCGCCGGTTACGATGACAACGTGTCTGTTACACCAAGTAGTTTCGAGCAATCTGATTGGTCGAGAGAGCGTAGCTGGCAGAACGGCTACATGTTCAGCCTCCGTGTGCCGTGAGACAAACTGCTGTTACTGTCCGCTCCATTTACAGCCATTAGTGTGTGTGGGGCGTTCACTGTCCTGACTGCTGACAGCCGCTATGGTCTGCCGGACCGTCACTGGCTGTTTGTTGTGTTCATGTCTCTGTGCTGATGTTACACACACAGACACACACGGTGGAAGTACACACACATTGACAAGAGTGGAAACGAATGGAGGCGGACCGCAGTCGCGGCCGTTAGAAGTGGATATACGCAATGTCGCCTGAAAAATAAGTGGGTATACGCCGTATACCTGCGTATACCCTCCACTACACCACTGGGCATACGTCACCAGACAGCTGAACACTTT